>PVKP010001968.1:72643-132450 GCA_004027715.1 Plecturocebus donacophilus | reverse complement strand
CTATGATTAGTTTCGTGGCTCCACTACTACATCCAGAGTCTCTTTCATTTTTGTGGCCTTCCTCTCCCAGCCACATGGACATTGCGGCCACTCAAGCCATCATATCTGTCCCGTACAAGATGGGAAGACTATGGAATGGGAAGCGCTCTTGGAGGACATTCTATTTTCCATCATCAGGAAAGCAAATATTTTCATAGCTCATCTGTTCACTCCCGCTTCCCAGCAGACGTCCATGGGCGACAAGTCATCCCGCAGAAGCAAGGGAAGCTGGAAAATTGGGAACCAAGTTTATCAGAAGTGTTTCTGCACTAACGTGCCTTGGAATGGAATAGGTGTTGCTACACTCCCAAAATGTAGTGTGTCTCAAAACAAGAAACAGGAAGAGACTAAACGCTTCATGGGTGACCAATTGTATTGGCCATTTCTTCTATTTAATTTAATACATCAGACCGTACGCTGCTTTCCTTAGCTGTGTGGTCTCACCTCTTGCAATTTTACTTGGAGGTCCCTGCATGCTTTATCTCTGTGGCCAGGCTGTAGGCCTCCACTGAGGCTGTGCAACAGGACAGCACATAGCATGGGGTATTTTACAGGTCAAAAGAAACTTTTTTAAAACTTTTATTGTTTCAGAGGTACAGTGAGTGTTTGTCACATGGGGAAATTCATGTCATGGGGGTTCATTTTGCAGATGATTTCATCACCCAGGTATTAAGCCAGGACCCAGTAGTTATCTTTTCTGCTCCTATCCCTCCTTCAACCCTCCATCCTCAAGTAGACCTCAGTGTCTATTGTTTCCTTGTGTTCATCAGTTCTCAGCATTTAGCTCCCACTTATAAGTGAGAACATGTGGCATTTGGTTTTCTGTTCCTACTTCAGTTTGCTGAGGATAATGGCCTGCAGCTCTATCCGTGTTCCTATAAAAGACATTACTTCTTTCTTTTTCATAGCTGCATAGTATTCCATGGTGTATATGTATCACATTTATCCAGTCTACCATTGATGGGCATTTAAGTTGATTCCATGTCTTTGCTATTGTGACTAGTGCTACCGTGAACATTTGCGTGATTGCATCTTTATGGTAAAATGATTTATATTCCTGTGGCTATATGCCCAGTAATGGGATTCCTGGGTCAAATGGTAGTTCCACTTTTAGCAATTTGGGGAATCACTATACTGCTTTCCACAATGGTTGAACTAATTTACACTCCCACTAACAGTGAATAAGTGTTCCCTTTTCTCCACAACCTTACCTGTATCTGTTACTTTTGGACTTTTTCATAATAGCCATTCTTTTTTTTGAGACAGAGTCTCACTCCATCACCAGGCGCCAGGCTGGAGTGCAGTGGCGCGACCTCGGCTCACTGCAACCTCTGCCTCCCGGGTTCAAGCAATTCTCCTGCCTCAGCCTCCCGAGTAGCTGGGACTACAGGCACGCACCATCACATCCAGCTATTTTTTTTTTTTGTATTTTTAGGAGAGATGGGGTTTCACCATGTTGGCCAGCAGGATGGTCTCGATCTCTTGACCTCGTGATCCACCCACCTCAGCCTCCCAAAGCGCTGGGATTACAGGCGTGAGCCACTGCGCCCGGCCCAGAATAGCCATTCTTACAAGTGTAAGATGCTATCTCATTGTGGTTTCTCCAGCGATCAGTGATATTGAGCTCTTCTGCATATGCTCCTTGGCCGCGTGTGTCTTCTTTTTAAAGGTATATGTTCATGTCCTTTGCGCACTTTTTAATGGGGTTGTATGTTTTTCTTTTGTAAATTTATTTAAGTTCCTTATAGATGCTGGATATTAGACCTTTGTCAGATACACAGTTTACAAATATTTTCTCCCATTTTATAGGTTGTCTGTTTACTGTGTTGATACTTTCTTTTTCTGTGCAGAAGCTCTTAAGTTTAATTAGATCCCGCCTGCCAATTTTTGCTTTTACTGCAATTGCTTTTAGTGTCTGTTATGAAATCTTTGTCTGTTCCTATGCCTAGCATGTTATTGCCTAGGTTGTCTTCCAGGGTTTTTTACAGTTTGGGATTTTACAGTTAAGTCTTTAACTCCTCTTGAGTTGATTCTTGCATAAGGTGTAAGGAAGAGGTCCAGCTTCAATCGTCTGCATATGGCTAGACAGTTATCCCAGCGCGATTTATTGAAGAGGGAGCCTTTTCCGCATGACTTGTATTTGTCAGAAAAGAAACATTTTAATAGTCATGATAACATGTCCCTATCCTATCCACAAAGCATAGCACCTGGGGTGGTGTTGACTCTGATTTTCCTGGACGTGTTAACATACACCAGATAATGGCCAGTCTTCTACAAGAATATAGATGACTAGCACTTCCTGACACAATGCCTGGCACAGTGAGTCATTTACTTTTGTTTTTACTCTTGTTTTCTCTGTTGTTCGCTCTCTGTCACACACACACACACACACACACACACACACACACACACACACGCTGCTGTTTGCGGTTTGGCAATGCATTTGTTGTCCTTTCAAAAGCACTCATTGACAGAGCTGGGCTCCCTGGAGTGTGACTAAGATGCTGTGCATTTAGTGGCACCACAGAACCCTAAGGCCTGGGCACCCGGGCTGTGCCCGCCGAGCCGCCCACCTATGAGACCCGTCCTCACCCACTCTGTGGCTCAGTGGCTGCCCCCCTTGCCTGCTGGAGCAGGGCTCTTCAGCCGAAAAGGTCAGGGCAAGTCGCTTTTCTATTCAAGTCTTTCCCTGAGCTCCCAGAGCTGCAGTTGGGAATCTTTCGTTTCTGTTTGTAAACTAAGTGAATTTGACATGGAAGTCACCAAAGGGGAATGCATGTGGAACGTTGAAATGCCATTTTTACAGTCACATTTCTAATCATAGCTGCCCTTTAAAACCCACGTAAAACTGTCGCCTTGAGTCCCCCGTTTTCCAGCCCCAGTGCGGCTTTCTTTGCAATCCCGCAGCATGATAAGAACAAGATTTCATTTTCAGCCAGGCTTGACACTGGCTGAAACTAACATGGGCTCTTTATGTTTGCATAGACTCTCTCCTCATAGAGCCACCAGTAAAGCATGGGAAACAGAAATAAGGTCCAATTAGAGACCGTGTTGGCCTGTGGAGGGTGATATGGTCCCGATGTTTTTGGAGACAGAGCATAAAAGGAGGTTGAATGCCCCAGCTTGGCCCTGGAGGAGCCACGTCCACTATGGTGGGATGGGGAAAGGTCACGCATTGGCTGGCTTGCCTCCTAGCCTAGAATTTGCTCTTATCTGCTCTGCCTTCTCTTGCGCCATCCCTTTCTCTGAGCAAATCCAGTGCCTTACAGCACACCCGACGTATGCAAGTGTGCGATTAATTTTCATGTCACACGTACAACCATGCCTCCCTGCAGTGGCTCACACTGCCCGCACTTTCCTCTTTGCCAAGTAAATGGTAAAACACTGAACGACCCTCTCATTGATCTCTGGGGTCACAGAAGACAAGAGGGCTCACTGGGAACAAGGACAGGATGGAGAAGTCTGAAAAGTGAAAAGGGAGAGGAATCGGGGAGAAACCCAGCTGAGTTCATTTTCGCTCCCATAATGAAAAGCACTCTGGTGCAGCCTAGAGGATTACAAAGTAGGGCAAGACCACTGTGACCCCAGCTGCAGTGTAAATTTATTTCTATCCTTTTCACGTTTTAGCTTGAATTCGACATGTGTCCCATTTATTATGGCACAAGCTTGGGAAATGTGGTGTGACATCAAAAGGAGAATGATCCAGAATATCTGGAGTATGTCTGATCATCCTACCCACAATTCCACCATAGTGTTTAAAAAATCTTTATGCATATATGTAGAGTTTATTTTGGCTGTCCATGGAAAAAGGGAACTTACTATTTTCCTCACCGTGTATCTGGTACCTAGAAAGTAACAACAATAATAAATAACTACAGTATTAAAAGGCAACATTTATGGTGTGCTTACTTTGAGCCAGACACTGTTTTAAGTACTGTATTAACCAGCTCCAGGGGCTATAATATTAATCGTGACACCCTATTGACCCCTTAACTTATAAATATAACATAGTATGCAGTTAATAAATATTTATTTTAGCCAACTCCAAGAATTTTGGAAGATAGTTTTGTTTTGCTGTTTACCTGTTACCTATATAGGGTCTGAAATGGAGAAAGGGGATAATAGCAAGGAAGATGCCTGAAAGCACAGAACACAATGGCTTGTTTATTCTGCCTCTGTTTGGTTCAGATGCAGGGATATAGACGAAGAGTCACACATTCTGGTCTATTGTTCTAAATGGATGATCCCAAAGACTTATTTATTCCTGGCCAATAGGGGGCTGTTAGACCTCTTATTTTTTTGGCTTTAACAGCTTTCTGGACACTTAAAGAGATAAAATAAGGAATAAATCATTTGATGCCCCTAATTTGCCACTGGAAACATTTGGTTAACAGCACTCACAGGCTGCAGAAGAAGTCTCCTTGGAGAGGTGAATTCACTTACTCCTCTCCCCAGCTCACATCAGCTTTTAGCTGTTCATCATAATTCTGACCTCTGAGCATAAATTTGAACAGATAATGGACAAAAAAACATTCTATTAAAAATATAGTGCAGTAAGCCAGTGCTCTCTGATGACTTTATTATTTAGTTTCTATAACTGAGATTCATCATAAAATCCACCAATGAAGAACATTAGAGATGATCTTGCCCAACTTGTTCAATTTTTAGATGGAAGAATTGAAGATGCAGAAACTTAAATAAAGCCATAGAGCTTGTACTGGGCAGTGTTAGAACCTCAACCAAGATCTCCTGACATCCAAACTAGAGTTTATTTTTCCCAAAGTGGCAATTTCTCCGGCAAGGGAGCCTATGTTATGTGCATTGCATAAGACACAGAGGAATTAAGAAAGATGAGTCTAAGAGAGAACTTAGCAGTTAGAATAGAGCTATTCCTTGAAGGAACTGGATACACAGAAGGTAGGTACAGTGAAATAAAACGTGATCATTGAGGAGGGTTCTTCCTGCCTGCTGCACAGACAAATCCAATTCACTGAGACTATGGTATTGCAGTCTAGAAATGAGTTTAACTAATGCAAGGCCAGACATACAGGGTAACTCGAGTTGATCTCAAAAGATCAATCGTAGATTCTATAATAGAGATGAGATCTATGGGAGCAATTGGGGAAGTCACAAATCTTGTGACCTCTGGCCACACGACTCTGGAGCTGTAATGAGTTATAGAAATTATGCCTACATTTTAGCAGAATTCAGGCCCTCCCATATCCCTTATTCTGTGGCCTTTCAGTTTCACCCCCCAAAAAGGAGGGGATCAGTTATAGGGAGGGACTCTTATCATCCTTGCTTCAAAGTTAAACTACAAACTAAATTCCTCCCACGGTTATCTTGGCCTATGCCCAGGAATGAGCAAGGACAGCCAGCCCGTAGGCTAGAAGCAGGATGGAGTCAACCATACTAGATTTCTCTCACTTCCATAATCTTTGCAAAGGTGGTTTCAGAAAAACTGTTAAGGTCATGTTTAGAGACCAGATTGAAGGCGAGTTATAGACTGATTTGTGGAAAGTCTCAAACACCAGAGTTAAAAGCAGTCTATCCTGTTGGTAAGTCTATTATTATTTATTCAACTGCATATTCACAAATTATGCCTCAATATTTAGAAGACTGACGTAAACTTGGCCTTAAAAAAATCACCATGGAGACAACAGCTGACTAACAATTCTGTTTTCACCCGGAAGGCTCTCATAGGCAGTCAAGACCAGAACATTTTTTCAAGCACTTAAAACACTGGCTAAAAATCTTCTCATCAGAAAGAAAATAAGTCCAGATTCATGTAACTAGATTTAATGGGATAAAACTTCCTTAAAAGGTTAATTTCCACTTTTAGCAAAACATTCATAATGGGTCATTATATGGTAAGCAGCGGAGCAGGAGAATGGGGAGTGAGCTAGAGTTGATGTCATTGCACAGAGATTTTGGGAAAAAATACAACACTCAGGAGCAACCCTAGAGGAGCAGTCCTACCCTTGTTCCAAAGGGTTGACTAAATGTGACTTAATTGATTGTCCTTCTCTGAAGACTGGTGATTTAATTTATTCTCAGCAATTCTCTTTATAACAATTCTCTGGCCTCCACGCCCATCCAAAGCTATTATACGAAGCAAGAAGGGAAGGAAAGACTTTCCATGCACCCTTTCAAATAGGTCCTATACACTATCAAATCAGCTTATCCACACAGGAACCCATTTTAGAACCTGAAAGATCTGAACTGTTGGCATTAATCAAGTGACTTGAGTAATACCTGAACACCCCTTCACTACTTTTAAATGTGTAGACAGAGCCTAAAGTTAATGGTTAGGCCTATCCTTGAAATCATATCATGTTTAGAAATTACTTCATTGTTTATATGCACTTAGGGACTTTTACATTCTACATTAACAATAGTTGATGTAACAGGGCTCTTCAAGGGGAGGGTGTTGGAACGAGTCTTGTGTTAGGTCTTGGGAAATCTGGGTTTGAGTCCTGCCTTTTCTAGCTTAGTGACCTCAACAACTAATTAATTTTTAGCCTCACTTTCTCCTGGAGTAAACTGTACAAGCTAGATAAGATAAATTTAAAATTCCTTCCAGCTTTATAATTCTATGATTCTACAATTAGATTTATTTTGTCCTTCAGAATACCAAAGAGAACCACAAGTAGGCATTTAATAAACATTGCTAGATAGCATCACACTTGATTTTTACTGCTTACATGTCTTCCCCTAAACCACTCAAGAATTTTAAAGTATTCAAATAAAGATTCTGCAAATTGTACATTTCATTTTGCTTATATATTTAGGCAACCATGATGCCTTCAGGGTTATGGTTATAAATGATGGTATTGGCTTGTTTTAAGAAGCAAATAACTCTAGGAAAATGTATCCCAATAGAATTCAGAGTGTTTCTACCCAAAGCTCCCCCTCCACATTGCACCACACACACACTTTAAAATTTCAGAAGCGTATCCAATGGAAAAGACTTGTTAGCATGGAATTGATCAACACAACAGCAGCAGCAGCAAAAACACCACTATTCATTTTGTTGCTCTAATTTTTCAGTGAAAGAATGTAATACTTTTTATGTAGATTCTTATTGTTACCAAATTGAACTGGGGACCACTTGCCCAGCATGGCAAGGCCAAACATTCCTTCCCAGGCTTTGTAGCAGGAGAGAGGAGGGTGCTTATTTACGAGGCACCAAGCAAGGAGAATTGGGTACCTCGCGCTGAAGACCTGACCTCTCTGATAGCTTACAAACAAGGGTTTTAAAGGCAGGGGTAAATTTCAGGGAAGCGGAAGCTGTGGGCAAAATAGTAAATCAACACATGGAGGTTATACACTGGTTTGGCTTATAAAGGTGAAATATCTTGAAGCAAAGACTAACAAGTCATAAGTAGATTCAAAGATTTTCTGGTTTGCAATTGGTTCAGGAAAGGAAGCATTGTCTAAGTACTTGGGGTCAGCAGAAAAGTGCTAGCTTTGGCTATGAGCATGACTCCTTCCAGGCTTCCAAGGAAGAAATTTGTAATAAAGGAAGGCAGGCAGGCAGAGTTCAGTCCTCAGCTCTTTCTTATCTGAGGTCTACATGCCAGCGGATCTGTTTGGTGGGGTCTGGGTTTCTGAAAAACAACTAAAGGACTTATGTTAAGATGTTATCTTTAGTTTCCATAGAAAATCAAAGATCCTGCAACTCCAACTTTCTTGACTATTGTTTTAGTCCACTATTACCTTTTTGTTTATCAAGTTGTTCATTTACTGCTATGTGCCTGAAATTCGCCTTCAAGAAACTCAAGATTTTCCGTTATATCCATGCTTCAGATACTCGCAGGCCCCTAAGAGGGATCCCTGATCTCACTATGAAAATAATTGTTGAATTATTCTGGGTATTTTCTTTTTACCATTATTTTCGTAGATCCTTAAATCCTATAATGAACAGCTAGCACATAGCAGATAAATGTATTTTCTTTCACTCATATGCTGAAAGTAATTATTTATTTTTTAAAGGCGCTATCCACAACAAGAGAAAATATTTATTAAACAGTGGTCAAATTGAAATGATGACCTTTAAGTAAGAATCTCAGAGGTCTCCCTTGCTTTTTGGTAATTATAGAATAAACAGATCTCCCGAGCAGTGCCCCCGACAGAATGGTCCTCCTCTTTTCACTGGCAACTGCTATCCCTCCCCTGTCCCTGCCTGCCTCAGGCTGACCCCTTATATTTATATGGTAGTGATAAATATATTGTCACATGCATCACTTCATCCTGTTCATAGTTACCCTAAGTGGAAGGTAGGATAGGATTTTTATTTTCACTCTGGAGGGTTTCTCAGAGTTGGTGACTTGCCTGAAGTCACCCTATCAGCAGTTAACTGGAACAAGGATGTAGGTCTCCTAACTCCCATTCCAGTGATATTTGCTTTATTTTGTGGCATGTGGAGGAGAGAGCCATTGACGATAATATTCATCATTTATTTGTGTCCTTTTAAGTAGTACCTGGGGGAAGACAAATACCATGATTTATGGTATACTTCCTTGGACAAGCACGGATTATTTGAATGCATGATAGCCAATTTACACACACCTATCTATCTGCTTACCAAAATATTAGCCAGCCAAAGGGCGTTTATAAATGAGCATTGAAATAAAATTGAGGAAAGGCAGGTAGGCAATCTCCACGGAGAGGCATCTTCTAGTTTACCCAGTTCAGAAATCATGCCGTTCATTTGTGATTATGATACATAGAGCTTCTGTTGGATGCAAGTGATGAATGTCAATGATCATAAAGAAAGCTATTACTGGAAGTTTTTCACTTATAGTCAAAGCCGAAACACGCTGGCTCTCTGGAAAGCCTGGATTCCTCTGAAGATCACCTGGCTGATTGATAGTGCCATGTAGTCCTGATATTTTGAAAACCAGATGTTGAATTGTGTATCTTAAAGGAACCCTGGGGCACTACTCTTTCATAATTTTGCGACTTTTTAGACTGAGAACCTCTTCATTCCAGAGCATTAGTATTATACTTGGTTGCCATTCCCTAAGACACTTCTACCTGGCCTTGTAGGCAAAGGCAGTGAAAATTCACAGGTAGATTCAGACCTCTAAATTGATATTGGAGGGGAATGTGATCAGTTGCTGGGATTGTGAGGCTTAGCTCTCCCATTTTTTGTGTTGTCCAGAGGTTTAGGAAAGGGTATTAAAAAACTGTTTCCTTGATAATCATGTTGATAGTCTTTTTGTCCAGAGCCACAAAGGGCAGACCTTGAAAAGGTATCTCAACCTACAGTCTTTCCCCGTTTAAAAAAGCTAGACCAGGTTTCACTACTACTATTGACATCAGATTCTTTCTTATTCAGAGAATGTTTTCAAGATCTGACCAGAGGAGACTGAATAGGGGTAAATGAAACTGAAATAGGAAAGAACATAAATGAATGGTGGACTGAGAAGGAGGACATAGCAGACACTGGGAGAAATTGCAAATAAATTATAAATTGACACAGCTTAAATTAACATCCAGCAACTTCACATGTAAAATGGACAGGTACAGTATGAGAGACAACTTTATTACTTTCATTCATTCAAATGAAATGCTTTATTGCCAGAAACACTGTGGTTAGAAGAGATTGGGATAAAAGAGGCAGAGGGATCCATTCACAGGGTCAAAAGGATGTAATTCACACACATGCACAAAACGTGCACAGTACTTGGAGAAAAAAATAGATGTGAATGGTAGAGCATGCTTGTTGTTAAGACTCATATGTTCTTCCACGTTTGTAAAAAGCTCTGGGACACAGGATAGTGCAGTGGAAAGCGCAAACCAGCCCTAGACTCAAATAACTGCTCCAGTCTGTCATGGCTCACCAGTTTCAGGCAAGAGGCTTTACGTCACTGAGCCTCAAGGAAAATTGGATTCACTGGCAGGATTGATTTGCACTCAGATGGGACCTGAAAATCTTTCTGCAGACAGGGCCTCTCTTAGGCCAGGTCCTCCCCGGCCCCTTCCGCCATGAGCTGTGTGTTCTCTGCCTTCCCTTCTCTCTGTGCCTCTGCCCTGGTTGTCCTATTCTGTTCCTCTGCCCTGGTTGTCCTATTCTGTTCCTCTGCCCTCTCTTTTCTCTGTATCACAGATTCTGACAGCCCAGGGGGGGTCAGCATCCTTACTTGAGTTTACATATTGTCCTTCATGCCATCAATTGCTTCATGACTTTTCATAACCTTTCCCTGAGTTAATTAAGTCATTATATTGATGTTCTTAGTTTAAATGGCCCATACAGGGATCTGACTGGCCTAGCGTATCCTTTTTTGTTCTATACATTTATTTCTATTTCCTCAGACATTCCATTGATAAAATATATTTTAAATGCATGACTCATACATGCATACACACATATTCATAATACACACACATTTTATATATATATATAAATATATATATATATATATTAGACTATGAATTTGCTGTCTTTGAAGTAGCTGCTCACCTTTGGTCTAAATATTTAAATGGAAGGGTGAGGTCATGTAATACACAATATTGCGACCTAGGTTTGTCTTCCATCAGTGGTTTTGAATGGAACAATTGCCCTAGAGGTCTATATAGGCAAATAGACACAACGTTTGACATTTCTAGTATACTGACACATGATAATTTTTTTCAGTGACTGCTACTGGTCATGATTATCAACATTGGATTGCATTATTGATACTTCCTTTATTCATTATAGCTTTCTACCTAGGTCTTAGTCTAAAGTAACTATTTAAAAAAGCTTATTTATTTATTTCAAAGATGGGGTCTTGCTCTGTCTCCCAGGTTGGAGTGCAGTAGCATGATCAGAGCTCACTGGGCTCCAGCGATTCTCCTGCCTCAACCTCTGAAGTAGCTAGGACTACGCAGGTGCCACCACATCTTGCTATTTATTTTTTTTGTAAAGATGGGGTCTCCCCTTATCGTCCAGGCAGGTCTCCAACTCCTGGCTTCAGGTGATCCCACCACCTCAGCTTCCCAAAGTGCTGGGATTCCAGGTGCAAGCCACCACACCTGGCCTAAAATAATTTTCCTTATTATTTTTAAGTTGAGCTTCTTTGAGACATAAAGAACAGAGAGACTCCATTTATCTTCAACAGTTTGATACAATTAAACACAAGCAGGATTCCTAGAGTGGAGATTTTATTGAGGTCCATGCAGTAGTTTTAAAAGTACAACTCCCACTCTGGTGATGCATAGAAATTCTGTTGATTGCCCCGTGGCATCCAATCCTCTAGACTATGGCTTAAATCGCTTCGCATTTTTTTTACCTCTATTTCTATTGTTAACGTTGTTTTTGTATAATTATTCAATACTTGACTCAAATTCAAACTCTTCAACAAAGAAAAATCTAACTGGCTTGTAAAGTCACCATCCAGTCTACGGCACCCCTATTAGAGTTTTCAGACCATGTCACGTCATAGCTCTAAGGAATGCCTATAAATTGACTTGCTTATTTTGGGTTGGGGGTCAAATCCATCATGCTCAAGGCCATGATATCACTGGACACAAATAAAGTGACCTATTTATATTGAGTCTCTTAAAAGGAGCTTGTGTACATGGCAGGGATAGTAAGCTATTCAAGTCATTATGACTGGCTAGGACCTTGCCTGGCCTGATTGGCTCAAGGTCTGAACAAGTTTCTAGGATCAGAACTAATGGCATCAATTTTGTTCAGAAAATATTTACGTAGTGAGGATCATGTAAGGGTGAAGTAAAGATACGGATATGAAAGCTGGCAATGCAGACTGTGATTAACTCACCCACAATAACTTATTTTCATCTGCAGGGGATAGAAAGGAGAAGATAGGAGGCTTACAGACCTAAAGAGAAGAAAATGACAGGGGCAAAAGGAATAGGGGAGAAACACAAAAGGAATGTACAGGGGAAAAGTAATGGAAGGAAAAGAGAGGAGATGAAGCAGATATTGATGTTCTCCTTCTATAGGTTAGTGTTCTTCTGCTTTCCCTGATCAAGGGTCTCCTTTTAAAAAAAGAAGACAATCTCCCATCAACAAGAGGAAGCCTGTCAGCACCTATTTGGTGGACAGCTACTTCGCCTACATGAGAACAAGGCTTGAGATAGCAGTGTGAGCATCTGTGTAATGCAGAGAAGTTCTCTACATTCTCTGAGATACAAAGGAGAGCACTGACATTGCAATAGAAGAAAATACTTAACTGGTGTTATTAATAGAGTTTCCTGATTATCAGCATGATATTTTCTTGAAGGAACCTAATGCTTCTTCTATCCCCTGTGATTACATACCATGTCTGTTAGGACAGCGGTTCTCATAGGGTACTCCCTGGATCAGCAGCATCACCATGATTTATGAACTTCTTAGAGATGCAAATTATTAGACTCTACCATATACCTGGCCAATCGGTCTACAGGAGTGGGGCTTAGCTCTCTGCTCTAACAAGCCACCCAGGTAATTTCTATGTGTCCAAAGTTGGAGAGAAACAGAGTAGGGAAATGTAATGATTCTTATCGTGTACAAGGAAAGTATCTGCTGCCAAAAAGTGAAGTCCAAGTTATCAAGGGAACCTCTGAACAATCTGGTTGTGGCATCTTCCCCACCACAGTTCCTTTTCCACTTCCCACTTTTGAAAGATTATAGGTTTCAGAGCTGTCATGCCTTCTCTCCCAGATAGAGAGAAAGCTGAGAACCTGGACAAACAATATGCCTGCCGAGTACCTTCCCCATTCATTATACTTTCCAGGTCATCATTAACAGAGAAATTGACATAGAGCTTTTCAATAGCTAATATTACAGCTAACACGGCTGTACTTCAAAGTAATATGCTGACCATAAGCCAAATCAATGAGCTCTGGGCATCCTTGCAATAAAATTGAGCCTTGAAGCATTCTGCTAAAATTACACACCTTTCTACCCTAAATGGGATTAAAAATTCTCTATGTCCTTGCCAATGAGACCATTCATTGTGCCATTAGGATAGCAATGTCCTCTCAGGCAGAACTGTGTGTGGCACTTACCAGCCAATCTATCATGATACAAACGTCTGTGTGTATGAGCATGCGTGTATGCATCCCTGTATGTGTGCATGCATACATGTGCATCTGTGAATATGCATGAATAGACATTTATCTTGGCTTTCCATTTAATTTAAGGATTCCAACATAACTTAAAATTTGTGGGCAAATGAAGTAAAATAATTGACATGTACTTATGGAGACTACGTTTGTATATATATATGTGTGTGTGTGTGTGTGTGTTATGAATATTTTATTTTGATGTATTATCTAGAGTAATGGCTCCAGGAAGGTGTAATGATATCATGGCCCCATGGGAAAAGTAGAGGATTTCTGTCCTAATCACATGGCTTTAAATCTTGATTTTGTCACTTATTAGCTATATGACTTCGGGTAGGTTTTTTTTAACTTCTTTAAGACTCAATTAGCTAGTCTATATAATGAGGAAAATAATATTTAACATGAAGTTATAGGGAGCATTCTGTCAGATAATATCTGTAAACAAATGGAAATTGGAAGGTGCTAAATGATGAATGATATGAAAAAGACATAGCATTGCCTTCAGGGGATAGTGTACTTGCAGAGATATGACAGTCACATGTGAAGTATTGAACCACAATCAAAGAGATAAATGGTCGAAGAGTCAAGCATGAAAGGATATGGCTAATTGCACAGTAAATGCTTTAAGCGTTCATGGATGGAAGAAGAGAGAGTAGGAGTTACAGAAGATACTCAGATCAGGGGTGAACTGAGATTTAAATTGGTCCCTGAAGAAAGGGAGGAACAACAGGAAAAGGTGAGGAGGTGATGACAGGCAGGAAAGACTTAGGAGATGGGGAATAGGCCACTTTAGCTGAAAAGCTGGTCCTGGGCCCTGTGTATTGAAGATAAGGCAGGCAGAGGTGGGCTAAATTGTAGAAGATTTTGAATGTCAAGCTAATGCATCATACGGACAACTGAAGGAGACTGTCTTTTCAATTCACTTTAATCTGTCCTAAGCCCACATAATTCAACAGATCTGTTTACCCCTTCTGCCTATTCATCATGTGTTCAAAGTTATCTGGTGTAAGAGAGAGAGACAAGGGATGAGATAGCAGATAGACATGTCACCACATTAGTGACATGAAGCTCCAGCAACCGCATTCCTGCCACCACCATCCCTCGGGCCAGATGCCGGGGCCCCTTCTTGCTGCAGTACCCTGGGCGGCATCATTGTGCATTTCTGTCTCCTTATTCTTCACATGCTCTCACATTCGGATTGAAGGTCTCCTTCTGGTCATCATGGTCTTCTACCACAATTCTGATAATAAGCGGGTTAATATTTCTCCTAGTAACCTAAAGCAGTCCCCGTACCTAAACTGTTGCCTCAGAACTTGAGCTTACTCTTGTAATTCTTCTCATTGGTAATTGCTCCCTAGAAATCACTTCACTGCCTCTTTTCCACCTGGATTGTTTCATTATAAATCTTTTTATTTTCTTATGTATAATGAATGAAAAATAGTACTATGTTTATTTTATATCATACTTGATATTCTGTGTCATTTACTGGTATAATTTTAGCATTTAAATTTATAGCTACAATTACGAAATGCCAGTTTTCTGCCTTCTGTTTAGTGTTTTAAAATGTTTCTAGGACGGGCGTGGTGGTTCATGCCTGTAATCCCTGCACTTTGGGAGGCCAAGGCAAGTGGATCACCTGAGGTCAAGAGTTCGAGACCAGCTGGGCCAACAGGGCGAAACCCTGTCTCTGCTAAAACTACAAAAAATTAGATGGGCATGGTGGTGCACACCTATAATCCTACCACCGGGGAGGCTGACACAGACAAATTGCTTGAACCCAGGAGGCAAAGGTTGCAGTGAGTGGAGATCATGCCATTGCACTCCAGCCTGGGTGACATAGTGAGACTTTGTCTCAAAGAAAAAGAATAGTAAAATGTTTCTGGGTTTTGTTTTTTGTTACGCCTTTTGCTGTATGCAACAATGTAACTTTATTGGTCAAGTTTCTCTGTTAATACTAATAATAATATTAAGGCATTCCAAAATACTATTTTTGAAATCAACTTTGTTTCATATTTATTAGCTTTTTTTCTTGCTAATTTCTGATTATAAACTAGTTATATCTTTAAGAATATATTGCCATCCTCCTAAGCCAACATAATGCAACCCAGTCAATGAAAGACTGAAAAATTATTAATAAGTTCATACAGAGTAAGCATTGGTTTGTTAGGTCCCTTTTATATATAGACCTGAGCACCTGCACAGCATAGCCCTCAACTCAAGTAGGAAGAAGAGTCCCAGGGACATGGAGGTGCGATATGTGTTTTATGAATACTGCACTTGGTACCTTGAACATCTCAAAATCATTACTAGATCAATTGCTCCTGAAGGATACATGGGAGGGGGACAGTCTGGGAAAATGTGTGCTCCTTATAACTAAGTAAGACTCCAAGTACAAGATGGTGAAATGAGAAGAGGTGGACATGTCATACATGCCTTGACATTACAGCCTTGGCTGCAGACAGTCTGAACCCTGCACGCTGTGCTGCCTTCGACTGCATCCCATTCCTGTCCCGCTAGACAACTCCAAACCTCATCCAGAGGGAGCAGGGACTCCTCTTAGGGGCCTCCTCCTCACTCTCCCTCCCCAAGCATGGAAATAAAAGAAAATATTGAGTTCCTTTAAGGGAAATTCCAGAAGCCTGGAAGTAAATGAGCAACTTGATAAGCAAGAAGGTAACAGTAGCTGAAAACAATAGCCAAGGAAGTTAGAGTCATGAGATGTTTGGTTTCCTACATCATTCCTAAACATTACATCTTAACATATGTCCCTGTGTTGTGTTTTCAGAAACCCAGACTCCTGCCAAATGGATCCATTGGCACATATACCTCAGACAAGAAGAAACTCAGGACTGAACTCTGACTGCTGTTTTTTGTTCTAAATTTCTTCTTGAGGAGACTGGAGGAAGTCACATCCATAGGCTGGAGCTCACCGCTCCTTTCTGTTGACCTCAAATCATTAGACAAAGCGTTGTCTCCTTAACCAATCATAAATCAGAAGACCTTTGAATCCACTTATGACCTGTGGGCTCCTGCTTTGAAATGTCCCACCTTTTTAGGTCAAGCCGATGTATGACCTCCATGTATTGATTCATGACTTTTGCTATAACTTCTGCCTCCCTTCCTTGAAAGGCCCTTACCTACAAGCCACTGTGGAGGTCAGGTCTTAAGCGTGAGCTGCCCAGTTCTCCTTGCTTGGCACCCTGAAAATGAATGCCCTCCTTTCTCCAATTGCAAAACCTCAATGTGGATGTTTTGCCTGAATGCACCAGGTGAGCAACCCCCTAGTTTGTCTTAGTAACATCATGTTCACATCCCAGCTGAGGCAAAACGAAGGAAAATCTATGTCTAAGAGAGTACCTTTTTAGATAGATCCATAGAATTGTGATTAAACAATCTGGCATAAACCTGCAGCCATACTTCTCGAGTTCAAATGACAGCTCAATCCCAGGTTAGCTGTGCATACTACATCAACACTCTGGCCTTGCTTGTAAAATCAGAATACTAGAATGAATAAACCTACATTACAGGATTGTTATGAAGCTTCATGTAATACTATATGTAAAATGCTTAAACTGTTCCTGGCATTTGGAGAGCATTACATAACCCTTGGTAATATGACTGTTTGTGGTACGCAGAATTATAAAAATAAACCCCATGAAATCTGCCCTCTGTAGCCCCTCCCCCGAGTTTGATCATGAATAGAAGCCCTGACTACGATGAGGGTCCACTGCTGTGATTATACTAGGTTTTAAAGCAAAGAAGAGATGATCAGGGTGAGTCTAAACTAATCACACTAGTCTATTAAAAGAAGAGGGTTTTTCTGGCTAGTAGAAGTAAAAGTCAGAGATTCAAAGCATGGGGAGGGGTGATGGTTAAACCCACTTTGTTGGCTTTGAGATGTCACAGGCCAAGGAGTGGGGGCAGACTAGGAGCTGAGAACAGTCCCCCAGACAGCTGGCTAGGAAGTGGGGAGCTCAGTGCTTATTACCACCTGGAACTGAATTCAGACAGCAGTTTGAGCTTGCAAGCAGATTCTTTCCCTGAGTGTCCAGGTACGAGTCCAGGCTGGCTGACGCCTGGGTTTCAGTTTTGAGGCATCTTGGTCAGAGAATCCAGAGAGGTTCCCTGTGCTTCTGACTTACTAACCCTAAGATAGCAAATGGATGTTTCGTAACAGCACAAAATTGGCAGTAATTTGTTTTCCAGCAATGGTAAACTGAGGCACAAGTCCTGATATCCCCCCCCCAACGAGCTTGTCCTCTACTCCTGAGGCCCATGGCAGAGGGGGCCAGGCAGCCCCTGCCTGCTCCTTCTCCCTTCTCACATTTCAGCCTCACTGCGACTCTGGACACTGTGGGTGTTTTGCAGGCTGGACACATCCTGCCACACCACCTTTCTCAGATCATCTGGCACAAGGTATTACAACAACAATTATAAAGCATCATGAGAGCACTTGCCGCAGTCACTTCTATTTATAATCTTCCTCTTACCACAAAAACTGCTCTCTGCAACAGGCCCCAAATTAGTGTCCTTGAAGGCTCTGTTTTTCCTTCATTCATATGAGAGTTTTCCCTTAGGTAGTAGGGTATGTGCGTGCGTGTGTGTGTGTGTGTGTGTGTGTGTGTGTGTGTGTGTGTGAACAGGGAGTGGGCAGCTAAGCAAGCTAGTCATTGATGAGCCCTAGAGATTTCAGTGTTAATTCATTCTCCCTTGCTGGGCCCTGTTTTTCCTTACCTTAATTAATGTCACGTGTTTCTGGTCTTCTCCTCTTGTAGCCACTTTAGATAAGAAAAAAAAGCAAAAAAAAAACAAAACAAAAAAGGAAAAAGAACAAAACTATTCAGACAAAGGGAAGCGTGGCTCTGGTAAGCTGTCTTTCTGGAATATCATTGACTTGTGTTAAACTAGAGGAAAATCGATTTCAACAGACACAAGGGAAGGTAGAGGACCAAGTCCTGTGTCTCCTCTTGTTCTTTGCTGAGTGGCCTTGTTGAAGTGGCCGGCCCACTTACAGCATTAATGTTTAGGTTGAAGTTAAGTGAAGCTGAGGAGCAGTGACGGTTTAGGATTTAGAGAGTGTAGATCCTTTCCTAGTAAAGTAAACTGAGTATCGCTGGAAACTAGCTGATGTTGATGTGCTGCATTATAGATCTCTGAGCACAAATCTGCAAGATATCCCTAGCATTCCTATGCCACAGTCTGCAAAGTAGTACTCTGAAAAATAGAGTCACCAGGCGAACATGCATGGGCATGATACATAAAGACCCAGGAAGAATCATTTTCTGACCCAGAATAGACACCTTAACAGAAATCCTGCTAACCCCAATCCAGACCTGATTTTCTGGGGGACACATTTCTTTATGATGTTTACTTAACCTCTGTTTGAAATTCATGTTGTTCCTCTCTAAAAATGTTGCTGTTTGTTGGCTGCATAAATGTCTTCTTTTGAAAAGTGTCTGTTCATATCCTTCACCCGCTTTTTGATGGGGTTGTTTTTTTTTTTCTTGTAACACACATATGTTCATTGCAACACTGTTCACAATAGCAAAGACTTGGAACCAACCCAAATGCCCATCAATGATAGACTGGATAAAGAAAATGTGGCACATATACACCATGGAATACTATGCAGCCACAAGAAAGGATGAGTTCATGTCCTTTGCAGGGATATGGATAAATCTGGAAACCATCATTCTCAGCAAACTGACACAAGAACAGAAAGTCAAACACTGCAGTTTCTCACTCGTAAGTGGAAGTTGAACAACGAGAACACATGGACACGAGGGGAGCATCACATACCTGGGCCTCTTGGGGGTGGGGAAGCAAGGGAAGGGGCAGGAGGGGAAAGGGGGATTGGGAAGGGATAACATTAGGAGAAATAACTAATACAGATGACGGGGTGTGGATGCATCAAACCACCATGGCATATTTATACCTATGTAACCATCCTGCACGATCTGCACACGTAAAGTATAATTTTAAAAAATGTTGCTCTGAGCATTTACTAGGGGAAACATACAGTGTACTTCACGTATTTCCCACGCACATCACCAACTACCACCATCAATCCACTGGAAGATTTCTTTAAAAGGTCACCCAGCATTTTCGTCTAGAAATATGGAAAAGGAAGCTGAGAAAAATTAAGATTAAAAGGTATGCGGGGGAAAAATGAGTCGATTAAGTCTGAAAATAAGATGCTGAAAATTACAGATCCATTTCCCTTTTTTTTTTCTTTTTTTTTTTTTGAGACAGAGTTTTCCTCTGTGGCCCAGGCTGGAGTGCAGTGACATAATACAGATCCATTTCTAATTGAATTTGAAGAAGAAAGTACCAAGGCAAGTTTGCTTCAAAGAAAAAACAAAGGGAAGAGACATCCACTGCCACTGAGGAACATTTCCTGTTCAGAGGTGTTACAGCATGGGGAGAATGGGAAGAGCACACAAGCTTAGATCAAACCCAAATGCAACCTCTCTGCTAACCACCTACTTTGCACATGCTGCTAAATATCTCCCAGACTTTGTTTCCTCGTCTGTAAAATGGGTATCATACTAGTTACTTACTTCAAAGGGGTTTTGTGAATAGTCAGCTTTCAGCCCAAGGACTGGTTCATGGTTACTGTTTATGGTAAGTTGGTTATTATCATTACCATCGTGTTCATGAAATGTCCAAATACATGGAATCTGTAATTTCCAAGAAATGAATTTTGCCCATTTCCTGCTTCTGCTGAATTCTTTTTGGTGGCTTCTCCCCGTGTTTTTATCCAAAATGAACAATCGAACCTTTCATCTACCCAAAAATAATGAGAACCTAGCTACTTGGGAGTAGAAGACTTTTACTAGAGATCTGAGGGGCTAGGCATGGGGTGAAATGAGATCCTACAGAACAGAAAACAATATAAAATTAAATCCCTGACCTCACTTCTTTAGGAGTCAGGATTTCTCTGAGGCCCTCTATCCTCCCCTGCCTGGAGCATGCTGAGAAGTCTTCACCCTCTCTCTTCTCCCTCCTTCTCTGCCAGTGCACACCCTTGACCCCACTCCCCAAATCTCTGGTACCATCTAATGCACAGCAGAGAAGCTTTTCCTCCCTCACCCCAACAATGGTTGCTCACACTTGCACATCCCCAATTTCAAGAAACTGCCTCACTTAAGGGAAGGTTCTATCTGCTTTGAATCTCTGCCCTTCACAATGACCAACGATGAGGCCCGGAACAAGGTCACAGAGGTGATCTGTGGTCGTCGAGGTGTCTGCATGTGTTTCCCTGCCCTGTGGCTGCTGCTAGGTGACTGCTGTGTCCTCGCATGTGGCATGTAACTGTACAGCGGCCGAAACATTAAACGTCCTCAGTAATAATGAGCTCCCTGCCCCTAACCCTCTTGCACGCATCCTCTCCTAAATGACCAGATTTGAAAGTCATTTTGATTGAAATCCTGAGTGTGTGCAAAGAGGCCAAGAGGAAGCTGGGCCCCAAATGCTGAGAGACAAGGTCGATGAGGGCAGCTGGCCCAGGCCCAGGCAGAGGCCAGGGACAGGAGAGGGACTGTGAAAGAACTCTCTCTCTGAACAACCAACAAAGAGTCAGTGGGGAGTGGGCGGGCCAACTGCATAATAGGGAGGAAAGGGCCTGAGAGAGCAGCCACGCCTCTGCTCCGTCTTCGGCATCTTCTCCCTGTGGCATCGAACTCCCATTTCCAAGAGCCCTTCAAACACCAGGGCAGCACCTAGGAGGCCGATCCATGCAGATGAAAACGCACTGGATTCTTCCCTGCTCCAGCCCAGCCCCAAGTTTGCTGACTCAATTCATCCTCTTCCCCCTCCGTTAGGTCTTCCTGTTTATGTTGTCACTTTGTTTTATTATTTATTTTTAGCCCTGATTTCGGAAGCTTTTATTCTGCTGATTGGCAGGGTATCAACGGCACCACTCTGCTCTCTGCTCTGAAAAGATCATTGTGCAGGCCTGGCCTCGGTCCCCGCAGAGACAGAACGCTAGTGTGACCAACCTCACGCTGCCCCTTCACCCGCCTGGCCGGCCCTGGGCCTGCTGGCGTTCTCTGCAGGCCCCACCAGCACAGCATTCACGTTCACGAATATTAGAAATAGAACTGACCTTAGATTTCATATGGTCCAGCCCTTCACCCTCCGATGGAGAAACTGAGACCCAGAGAAAAGGATCATCCCAAAGCCATACATCGAAGTCACAGAGCCAGAGCCCTGGACTCTCAACTTCCGGTATCATGTTCTATCTCTTATGCTAGGGAGTCACTTAAAGAACAAAAGCATCATTTCCTAAATTTCACCATGGATGAAGACCAGCATGCCTGATCCATTTTCATTATTTACATGTTTTTCTGGACTCTGAATATACTTACATTCACACACACACACACACACACACACACACACAGTCTAGGACATCAATAGGAACTCTTCTTGTCATTGCCACAGGTTCTTCTCTTTGTTATTATACTTCTTTTAAAAATATCAAAAAAAAAAAAAATTGCTGTGAGCCAGTAGGTAGCAGCAACCTGGTGCGACTGGCTTCCTCGGACAGGCTGCAGTAGCAATGAAGCAAGGGACACGCTTCAGTTCCCAGGACAATGGTCTCTTTGACTGGGGATATACCAAACCAGAATTACAAGTGTGCAAGAATAAACAAGGCTGGAGTCAATCTAAAGTTGTTTTACACTGTTTTATTAAAGTCAATGCATTTCCGTTCCTATGTGCCCAGCTTAGGCTTGCTTAATTATAGACACCCGGGGTGAATGCTAATGTAGAGAGGACAGTCGGTGATTGGAAAACGAGGCCCTTTTCTGACCTCTACAGGCCATTTGGAGGAAACAAGAAGGTGTTTCTGGAAAATTACCGGCCAGGAGGCTCGGCAAACAAGGGGCTGAGGGAGGTTTCTCCTGGACGCTTTCCTGGAGCTCTGAGCTGGCTGGACACACGCGTTCCTGCAGCTCTGCTCTCCATGTGTAAGAGTTCCTGAGGCAATGGGTAGGAGGTCATTCTCAGGAGACCTTTGGAACGGAAATTAAGATCTCAATCATTCAACACGTATCTAAGGAAGTCCCACCACATCTTGGGCATGACGCTAGGTCCTCGGGATGCAGCCATGAACAAAATTGTCTTTGTTCTCCAAGATATTACAGTCTTGGTGTCGTGGGGCAGCGGGGTGGAGAGGGGTCAGCAAAGTCCACAGGCAATGCCATACATCAGAAGCTGTGACTGGGTTTCTCCAAGACAACTGTGGGAACTCAGAATCAGATCATGGGAGACTTCTTGGAGGAGGCTACCTTTAAGTATATAATGGATAGAATTAGGCACATGGATGGAAGCAGGGGGAACAGAAGAGCAGGGTGCTTTCTGAGGATTGAAAGTAATTTTTTACGACTTTAAACGGGCTGGTGTCAAGGGAAGAGACCAGAAAGTTACACAGTGGCTGGATCTGGAAAGGCTCAAGCACTAGGTACTGTTTGCATTTTATCCTCAAGACCATGGGAGGTCACTGAGAAGTTATAAGCAGCAAAAGCAGAAGCCAGTTTTCCTGCTCCATATCATCAGGCTGCACAGGGATAAAAGGGTTGGAAAAAAGGCACAAGCAAAGGTGAGAAGAGTAGTAAGAAAACTTGCTGAAGTCCAAGTGAGAAATGGCCCAAGAAGGAAGAGAAGAAAGAACAGCGTTGTTGAGTCTGATTCTTCGCTTTGGACTCAAACCAAAGCTAAGACTCAAACTCCACAACGTTGCAGATTCATCCACTTAATGCAGATCTGAGTGCCCGGCTCGGCCGGACAGTGAGCTATGCATCTGGCACCCAAAGAAATCAAACAACGCACGTGTCTATCGGCATGATCAAGTTTAGGAATTTGGAGGTAGACGATTTGTTGGGAGGAGATTTTGACTTTGAACCCGTTGAGTTTGAAGAGAAGCAGGATGTTATGCAGAAATGTCCAGTATGAGTTAATTATATTTGAGTCAAGGATCAACTAGAACGATACACTTTCCTAGAAATGGAGAGAGTTGCTCCTTAACCTCTCAGAGGCCCGTAGGGGTGTTTGAAGAAAGACGCTTTTCCTTGGAGAGCAGGTTTAAGAGTGTGACTGCCTGAGTTAAGGTTGTGATCTAGAACCTACCACCTGTAATATGTTAGGCAAGCCCCTACATCCTTAATACCCTCACTTGACAAAGTACCGGCATTAAGACTTTTTTCACCTTATCAGGCTGAGGTTTTAGGGTTAAACATGATGACACCTGTGACGGTCTTAAACGATTGTAGATCATAAGCATTGCTAATTAGCACGTTAGGAATAACTGTGTCACAGTTCACGTTCACCTCCTCTGGGGACGTGGAGGGAGCATGAGTTGGGAAGTCAGATTTCACTGGGAACAGATTCCAGCTCGGTCACTTACTAAACCTGCCTCTTTAAGTATGGGTGCACTTCATTTTTAAAATGACAATCATCGTGTCCATTTATCGCACACAGCTGGTACCGAGAGTGAAATGAGTCACTATGTGATCGTCTGAGCAGAGCAGAAATAAAGGCAGACTTTTCCTCCTCTGCTACCTCCTCAAATCACTTCCTCTTCAGACCGAAGTGTGGGTGGGGCCTGGTTTGCAGTCTTGCATCTCAGGACATTCATTTGTTTAACCCCCACCCAGGATGCTTGGATGGAAGAACCGTCGGCCTCTCTGCTTCCTCTCTGTCCCACAGCCAGGAGAGAGGACGGAACTCCCTGCCATGTCCTGCGCCGCCCCTCAAGAGCAGGGCCACCTTCAGACACTACAACTGCAGAGCTCCACATGATTGTGCTTAAGTTTTACTTATTTTGCCAGGGGCTGGACACAAGAATACTTGTCTGCTACCAAGAAATCATTTTAACCCCATCAAAGCCTAGAGACTATAAAAGATTATTGAAATCCCCCCATGTAGAATCATGTTCGCTTCATCCTTTTATTTATGTTTAGATGAGTACAGGGTCTCAGTCTGTCACCTACGTGGGAGTGCAGTGACGTGATCACGGCTCACTGTAGCCTCAACCTTCCAAGCTCAGATGATCCTCCCACCTCGGCCTCCCTAGTAGCTGGGACTACAGGCATGCACCATCATGCCTGGCTAATTTTTTTCTTTATTATTGTTTTTTTTTGTAGATACAAGGTCTAACTATGTTGCACAAGCCAGTCTCAAACTCCTGGGCTCAAGGGATCCTCCCACCTTGGCCTCCCAGAGTTCTGGGATTACAGTTGTGAGCCACTGAGCCTCGCCTGCTTCATCCTTGTAAACAGTCAGTGGTCTCCTGTGTTTAGCTACTTGTCGTAAGACCTAAATGTGGTTCATTCGGTAATTCTCTCATAGTCTGCGTTCTCTACCAATAATACTGAACTCATTTTACTTTGTGACTGGAACTGGCCCAGAATATATATACACTTCAAGACCAGTTTGTGTCATGTGCTAATGAGAGATGAGCCTCATCTTCTACACAGAAGGCTTTCATCTTGACTTCTGTGTGACAATGGAGCCCGAAATCATCAACTAGCTACCCCTCAGCCTTATGAACATGTGTCACGTGTCTGATGACCAATCTCACTCATTCACTGTTCTCATGCTTAAAGCCCCATGCCTAGCGTGTGTGTGTGTGTGTGTGTGTGTGTGTGTGTGTAATTCAAGCTCAGTTTCAGCTCCATTGTGTTGAACTGTGTGTGTGTAACAGATGATTACGAGTTGTATCTTTTTATTATTAGGCACTAAAACGTTGTGATATAATCCATGTTTTATCTCAGAATTCCCGTTTACCACTCCTTTTTCCTTTTCTAAAGAACACTCTTTATCAAGCATTGGTAGCATGAAGCTAAACAGCAACACAAACAAAAGAGGGCTTCTGTTGGGAAAAAAGCAGCAGGCCCCCGAAGTGATGAATTATTCTTGCCCGGGAAAGCCCTCCTGGTGAGCACCAGGCTACTATGCATGTCCTTCCAAGACTAGAGCGTTTGGGGAGCTGGAGTGAGCTGTACCAGCAGGGCAAAACAAATCCGTCATTCTAATCCGAATCCAAATGCACTCTTCTGAGTCCTTAACAAGGATGGCTTATGTCAGGCATTTTCTGGGCGCTCCTTCCCTTGGCATAGGGATAGGCGCTCCCAGAAAATCGACTCTACAGCGCCATTTTCCAGGCTGACAAATGGAAGGGTGCAATGTGACCTTCCTTGGGTTGGCAACCCTCAAAGTGAGCTTGTAACTCAGGGAGCAGGTTAATTTCAAATGTTCTTGATGGTTCTGAATCCTTTTACTGGAAGGGAACTGAAGCCAATGCATGGAATTCTTGGATGCTGATTCTCATGGACGGGATTGAAAGGAGGGTCCAGGCAGCCAAGTTGGCATGATACCCAAGGAGCTGCACAACCAGTTCTCACCAAGGGGAGCACATGCGCCAGAGCACCTTGGATGAATGAGGCAGCCCCTGGAGACCCTGGGAGACACCACCCCTCCATTATCACCACTGTCTAAACATCTGCACAACACAGGCCAGGACAAGGCCACCCTGCCCCTTGTTAAGCTCGCCTCACTCTGGGAGATCTTCCATGGCAACCACCAGCTTGAGAGGCCGGGCTGCACTTGTGCTAGATGCCCTTTTAGTGAAGCCAGTTTCCCCTTCTAGGACACAAACTCTTCTTTGAGATGGAAAATGGAGGGATTGAAGGGAAACAAATGAGACTTTTTGAGATTTGGATGTCCAGGTTTAAAGCTGGGGGGAAGACGCATTGTTGAACACCTGCAATGTGTCAAGAAACATGGTAGGTACAGGAAGAGAAGCCGAGATAATAGTAGGTGTGTGTACTTTAGAGCTCACTATTCAATGGTGAATGAAGTGTGGATATGAAAGGCATATCTATCAAGTTAAAAATGATAAGCATAGTATAAAACAGATGACAACAGGGACATGGAAGAGAGATTATATAACTTGGCATTGGGTGATTTGGGTGATAAGGGCAAGTTTCACAGAACAAGGATGATATCAGAGCTGGGTTTTGATATTCCCAAATGAGGGAGGGGGAGAGGAAAAATGAAAACATTAGAAAAATCAAACAGGACATTTAGGGAGCTGTGTGTCTTAAGAAGTGGTGTGCATGTGTGCATGTGCATATGGGTGTAGACACAGGCATGCGTACTGTGATGAGAGAAAATGAGGGCATGTTCTGTGGCAAATCAAAGAGAATAAACAGCAGCAGAACCTGAGGCCGTCAAGGAGATCGGGGCCAGACCATGAAGGGATCTGTTGAGACATTTAGACTTCCTCCTTCCTTTTGTGGAGCCACAAAGCCTCTTGCCAGAGGGAAGTGTTATGAACCGTCAGGAGTTTCCACCCTTGAGGACTCATGGGTGGCAAGTGCTGTGCTTTTCTCTGAACAATGGGACTATCCTAAAGGTGAAACCGGAGAGCTCCCAACCTTTGCTCATCAGAGAAGGTTCATCGGACTGTCCCAGGAAGCTGCAGGTCCCCACAGCCCCTCAGCCCGAGTTCCAGTTCTGCCATGCAGAGCACCAGATGACAGCTGGCACAAGACAGCATGCACCTTGCCTGGCCCCAACATCGCCTCTCTGGACTCTGCTCTTCTCTGCACGTTTTGGACCACACTACTTCCCGTTATGGCCTACAACTCCTTGGAATTCTTGGGTCATCTTAGTTTGACTCTGAGTTGGTAGAACACATTTTTCAGAACAATCCACTGAAGTGGTTTGGCCAGCAAGAGATAGTCCTGTCTTGGCTAGAAGAAGAGCTCTTATGCTAATCTAGAGTTAACTCTCAAGTAAGGACTCTAACTCTAGATGGAAGATTGGTGAGATGTGACACAGAATAGCCTTCAGTCCTGGTAGGAAAAAAGAGAGGTCTGCTACCAAGTCCCCTCATGCCTCTTCCAATCAATTGCCTCCCCAACTCACTGGCACCTGAGCTTAGGTACTTAGGACATCCACCTGAGTCCTCAACATCACAGGTGTTAGGTACACCTCTCTCTGTTCTCCTTCTGCTTCCTGATGGACCTCTGATTTCTAGGAAACCTCTAAAAATGGCTGTCACATAGGCCACCAACACTCAACATGGCCCCAAACTGCACTCTTTATCTTTGACCTGAAGACAAACCTTCTGCTTGCTCCTCAAATACGGTAAATGTCGTACCTGGGGCACTTCTCAAACTACTGAACAACCAGCATAGCGGGAGCACCAAACCGTCAGCCATGAACAAGGGAGCAGTGGGGCTAATGCAGACATGCCGGTGTCAGTCACCGGCATGCCTCTGCGGAAAGCTCTTTAAGGCTCCCCCATCACAATCAGAATTAAGTTCAGCTCTTCATCAAGGCATGCCAAATGCTGCTTAATCTGCTGTCTAGTTTTTCCATTTCATCTCGTCATGCTCCTCCTTTTCTCACATAGAAACACATCTTTTTACAAATAAGTTCTGGGATACATGTGCAGAACGTGCAGGTTTGTTCCATAGGTATACATGTGCTATGATGGTTTGTTCACCCATCAACCTGTCATCTACATTAAGGATTCCTTATGCCATCCCTCCCCTAGCCTCCAGCCCTGCGACAGACCCCAATGTGTGATGTTCCCTCCCTGTGTCCATGTGTTCTCATTGTTCAACTCCCATGTATGAGTCAGAACATGCGACACTGAACATATTATTTCAAGCTCTAACTCTACCACAGGGCTTTTGCACAAAATCTTTTCACTTTTTTGCATGTCTTTTCTCCCTTTGTACCTGAAAACTCCTGTGCATTCTTCAAAAATCACCTAGACTATGACTTCTTTTTGGTAGTCTTTTACCACGACTGCCACCCCCATTACATTAGGTATTTTTGCAATACTCGTTGCACAGTTCCATAAAGTCATGGGCCACACTGCATTAAATTAGAACGTTTATTGTTGTTCTTTCTCTGATTACTGGGGACACAAAATGGGTCTTTCTTATCTGCCTCCATAGAGCTTAGTAAAGTGCATGACCCATAGCCTTTATTTAAGAGTGCAAAGATGAAACATGGGAGGAGCTAAGATATATAGTGCTTGGGTTTCACTTTCAGTATCTTTGCTAATCTTCAAATTTCTTGCATATGTTACAGAAAGTTACATATCTTCATATGAAGAATGGATGTGCAATTTCTGAACTACAGCAAGGAAATTTGGAAAAGAGTTAAAAAAGTAAGAGACTGTCAATAATGCTATCAGCTCCCTGAATCACAACATAGATGCCTTTCTTCTATGCCGTGGAGCTCATCTATGGCAAAGTTTTGCTCTGTGGCTTTCTGCTGGTCATGAGGTGTGTGCTATGAGTTTCATCTGAAATTATACTAGTGTTTCCAAAACTCTCTTGGTGGTGTTTGGAACATCAGGAGAAGTCTCTTTGGCAGATATGTAATCCCCCAATATGCATTATTATCTTTTCCCTTGGTATTCAGACTTTTACTTCAAGCTTTGAAGTTTAGCTGGGCCCACCTCATATTAAGACTGTATTTTCTAACCTCACTTGCAGCTGGGTCATTGGCCCATTTTTTCAGCTGATAGATTAAGCAGAAATCTTATGTATAGCTTTTGGAAAGACAGAAAATGGGTGCTTCTTTTTCTGTTCTTCTTGCTGCTGTCTGGGATCTAGAAGCAATGGCTGGTGCTTCAGCAGCCATTCTAGACCAAGAGTAGAAGCAATACATAGCAGAGCCAGAAAACTGCAGAAGCCAGGTCTCTCACACCATGCAGCCATGACACTAGGGCTGGTATTCCAGTATGCAGAATTCCACAGGAAAGAGAAATAAACTTACGCCTTATAAAAGTTGCTACCATGATAAGTTGTCCGTCTCTTGCAGCTAAACCTAATTTTAACTAAATACATATGACACCTAAAACAGCCTAAATTTGACCTAGCATATTCTATCTCTCATTTTACCACCACATGTATTGTCCCTTCTCATCCCTTCTTCACAGGTCGTGTACACTTCATTATTCAAATATCTAAGCACTGTCTTCTGAATGCTGAAAGGCTTTGCTCTATTTTCACTTGTTTTAAGTCATTCCAACCTCCTAGGTTCTGCTCCTGTGTAATCTTCTCAGCTCCCTTCCAGTAAGAGGGCATATTTCCTACCATGTGACCCCAGAGAATTTTATTTTCCGAGACGGAGTCTCACTCTGTCACCCAGGCTGGAGTGCAGTGGCGGGATCTCCACTCACTGCGACCTCCACCTCCTGGGTTCAATCAATTCTCCTGTCTCACTCTCCCAAACAGCTGTGATCACAGGCATGCGCCACCATGCCTGGCTAATTTTTGTAGAAATGAGACTTAGTAGTGATGGGGTTTTCACCCCATTGGCCAGGTTAGTGAGAATTTTAACTGTCAGAATTCTTATACAGAATGTTCTGTTTGGGTTATGAAGAAAATTAAGCCAATGTTGTTGTTTTCCAAATGCTTAAGCTGTGCACTTTTATATATTATCTCATTTCATCCTACAGTAACTTTATGATATAGGTATGCTTATCAACATTTTATATATAAGAAAACTGAAGTTTAGGGAAACTTAATTACTTTCCTAAGTTGTCACAACAAGCAACTGCCAGATACAGGATATGAACCACATCTGTCTGATTCTGAAATGAATACATTTTCCAGTCGGTCTTGCTGCCTCCCAGCATGATGTTTGGTGGTCTGAATACATAGGATCTTAAAATCTGTGAAGACCAGTGATATGTCTTATTTCTTAGAGTCTAGCGCAGCCTCTGGCTTGTACCACATATATAAAATATATGCTGCTTGAGGAGATCATGGATGAAACCTGCAAGTACTTGGATGCACAGTTTTTCATGTTCAAGCACCCAGCACTTGAACACCCTGCCAGGATCCTCAGAGTCTCAGTGGGGCTCATGGTTTGCTCTGGGGAGCTCAAATGCTATGATGGGGAAATAACAGTAGAAGATGACACTCATGTATGGAACAACTTAACCACTTCGAATTCTCGCTGAGAAGCCAAGAAGAAACTCAACTCCTCTACTTCCAACTTGCTCCAGTTTCAAGCACAGGAATGGAGAATAATAAAACAATCTTGAAAGGATCCATGGTAATCTTGAGGTTACCCGCTGAGTCCCATTCTTTTTTTTTTTTTTTTAAATAAAGATATTCACATTTACTAGTAACCAGAGCAATGCAATTGGAGCAATTAGATGCCATTTTTCAGTAGTGGAAAAGTTTCAGATATATGCTATTATGTTATATGGCAAGGATACAATCAACTTGGACATATTCTACCATAGAAATAACCATGAAAACAGAGTGCCTACTTCCAGAAGATCTCATAGAAGTCTTGGGATTCATTTGGGATTAGTAAAGAGGAACTATTGTACAGTAATGTTTGTTTGGCCACATCTTTTTTTTTTTTTTTAAATTGTACTTTAGGTTCTGGGGTACATGTGCAGATCATGCAGGATTGTTGCATAGGTACATACGCTGAGTCCCATTCTAAGCACAATAGCAGCTTGCATAGGCTCCAGGGGCCACCTACACGTGCATGTAAAATGTTATAAAGTGGCCAGCTTCTATGCATAGGGAAACTAGAACAAAATCTGGAAACAGGGTTGCTGAGCTCACATAGGTTGGCTTTTTGCACTGACGTATACTTTGTGTGTGTCTGATCACGAAGCAGCAGCAACATAGCTGCCTGTCCAAGCCAATGGTCGAAGACACAGAACTTGCTGTGGACCTCGGGGCTATGGGATGGCTTCTCCTCCCCACGCTGCTCCCTCCTCTTCTTCCTCTCCCTCGTCCTTATTGAAGGCACACTCCTGGATCCTCCGGTCCAACTCAGACAAGTTCCCTTCCTGCTCTGAGCTGCTGTCTGTACTGTAATCAACCTCTTCCATGCAGGCAGGTTCATCCTCCAGTTCCGAAGAGATGCTGCCACTTCTGCCGCTGCAGCTGCCATTTGGTCCCAGGAAATATGGAGAAGAAAGGAAAAAGAGGAAGGTAGATAGGGAAAAAGTACAAAGGGGAAGGGAAGTAGAAGGAAGATGGGGGAAAGGAGAGAAAAATGAAAAGAGAAGTTAGCCAAAAAAGGGAACATATTCAGTTGGTTGGAACAGGAGAGTGGAAGCTCCCTGCTCTGAGTTTTAATCTCAGGTCACTGCTCCTTTAAATGTGTCGTATGCACACTCCCCTGTGTCCTCAACCTTGAGGCTGGGGAAAGTTGTACACAATTTGCAGGCTTCTTTCTTCTTCGGCCAGCAGAGTCTGCATTTCTTGACCCTATTTCTGATCAGAAGATGTGTACAGCCTCACATATTTAGAATTTTTCAGAGTAGTTTAGGCTTTAAGTGACCCATCAGAGAAGGCCATCATTGAGTGTCTGAGAAGGCCATGTTATTTTCTTGCAGGAAAGAATGGGATTGGAATGCAGGTAGAATTCAAAGTCCTCACGTTTCCCACTCCAATAAACAACACTATGAGTCATATTGCACGGTTCTCCTTCATGATGAATGGTTTCTAGGAACTGGAAAATTAATCCAGGTTGAAATTAACAAATGAGAGAGTAAGTGGGCTAACAGCATTCTGCTTCTGCAGTGTACTTCCCCACTCACCCCCTCCCTTCTGTTTATTACACATGGAAGATCAACAGGGGCTGACCAGCAAGAGATGGAAGAGGGCAGTAGGAATGAACAATAACAAAAACTTCACCGCATACTGTGAGCAGGGGGAGTTTCCTCCCAAGGAGCTGTACGTCTCCCTCATTTGCATGAGGCACCTTCATTCCTGAAGACTTTCTAATCACTCCCTACTTAGGACTTAACCAATTAGGATTAGCAGCGTGCTGGGTTTCTACTCTGTGATTTATAGAAGGCAAGCACTTCATAAATCAGGCAGAGCTGTTCGTCCACCTGCCTTGCCATAAACAATGAAAATGGGAAATCAGCGGCCTGGTTACATGTTAGCTGGGAAAATGAATCAAAGGCCAGTGTCTTAATTGTCTGCTGACTGATGTGAGCTGCTTCTGTGCTCTCTGGGCTGCAGCACCCTAAACAGAAGGTCTGCTGGGCCACTGCCTGAATGGAGACGAAGGGGAAGAAATATGAAACTTGTTTCTACAGCACCACCACATTAAATTGTTATCGTATTTTACAGGCTGACTTGTGGGTAATAAAGTAGCTGAGTAAAGGAAGGTAAGAGCTGCCCTAGTCGCGACACCGGATCAAGTCATCGAGGACCCTGGGAGCCGGTGTCTCACCTGCCATCATGCTAGGTATGGAGGTGTCAGAGTCATACAATGCCAAGAGTCTGTATTTAAATATTGGCTGTGGGACTTCGGAAAAACTGCTCAATCTCATAGCATGTCAATAATAATACCTCAATGGTCGCATTGAATACTAACTGAGAAAACACATGGATGTTGTCTAGCAGAGTATTCTGTGAAATAAAGGCAATCACCACATTTTAATTCTGTTGCTCTACTGTCAATTCTGAAGAAGATGGTGAAACATGGTGTGGAAGGAGAGCATGCATTTAGATTTGTTGCTTGACACCTGGGTTACTGCAATGACTATTGCAAAACCAACCAAATTGGCACTATGAATAATTTCTCTAAAACATAAGTTTTATTATGTCACTTTCAAATTCTGGAACTTGCAATGATGCTACCTTGCCTATTAGGGCAATGTGAGTACTGAAGAACAGGGCTTTCCTGCAGGGTCCATTGGGACACAACAAGGTCAATCTTGCTTAAATAACGTCCTGCCTTGCATCTGGTGCAGTTGGCTCCTGTCACTCATGAACTTGTGGTTCTCCCACTCATCAAGTTGTCAAGTTGTACTTGTGTGGTCATTCAGAATTCCCAGACTTAATGTTTTCCCAAGCCTTCACAATTTCCTAAAATGGTCTGCCAACGCCTCAACATACAACCAAGTACAGCTTTTTAAAAAAATCTCATCTTAATTTCTACCAAAGGTCTGTTTTGATAACCATCTCTTAATGAAATTTCCCTTTTCTAAATATGAGCCTTTACAAATTAATTTTTTATTATTAACATGATTATAGTCTTATTGTCAATAAGGCCCATGCCTCTGTCAGATTTATGTTTGTTTTATACGATAGAACACTAGAATGTAATGAGATCATACTAGACATGCAATAAAGAGTTGCCGAATTGAACACGTAACAGAAGTATGTACAGAAAAAGTCATATTTGAATTATCTTTTATGGACATACTTTTGTATTTATTTTTCAAAAATTTTAATATATGGATGATACCACAATTATCATGTCTGTGAATTCTGGTGATTTATAACAAATATGTTTTCCTTTGTCATTTATATATAATAAAATATATGTAATATGTTTGTATATAATGATATATATTTGATAAAATATACAGCACAAATAGAATTTATAATACATATTATATATTATATAATATACATTATGTAACATATATGTTATAAACATATATATGCATTTAGGAGTCTCAAAATTCTTTAATTTTGTCTCTCACTTATTTGCCTAAGTGCAATGTAGTCATTCTAATAAGTTAGGAAATTAAGATACATATTCAAAGACTGCCACTTCTAAAAACTAGAGAAGAATTTCTACCTTTTCCTCCTTCTAATTTCCCTCAATATTATATATTAAAACAACAAGAAGACACTGAAATGTGAATGGAGTGGGGACAGAAAAAGACTGTATCGGGGCCTCAGGACTGGCAGGTGGAGTTGGCAATGATCTCTCTGGGTTTCCTTTTGGCCTCGCAAAAGGAACTTGGAGCTGGAACATCTGAGAGCTGGAAATGCCAACAGGTGCAGACGACTAAAAGCCCCAACCAGAACTTGCTTTCTCTAGCCACATCATGAGGAAAGGGGCAGTTAGCAAGAAATAAAAGTTTGTTCTACTCCAGGCAAACAGCACAAAAAAGCCAGCAGTCCCACCCCCATCCCCATGAACAAAATCAGGCAGCCTAGGCTTTTACTCCCCCCCGACGGTTAGGGTGTACCCCAACCCCCTTCTTTCTCCCATGCTGAGGAGGGGCCGTAGGGAGAGAAGGCAGGCGAGAGAGTCAAGACTTTTATCCCCTTTGGTAATAATGTGGCTTCCTCTCCGTCAATATCAGTGGAGGCTGTGTGGGGAACTTGGACCTCTACACACAAGTGTCAGTAACAAGACTGTCCCCTACCATTGGAGAGCAGTGAGGAGGAACTCCTGCTTCCTCTGGCCAGAATGGGATCAGCAAAGGTGTGGTGGGGAGCTGGAATTCCCACCATGGCCCAGCAGTAGCAAGGAGCCCCTCCCCACACTGGGTGCCCCTGGAGGCCTAGTAGGGAGCCTAGACTTTCACCCAACGCCTAGCAGTAACAAGCTCCCTTTTTCTATTGTCTGAATGGTGTCACAGAGATCAGCTCAAACAGAAGATTTAAATAAAATCCATAGCCTTATAGAATAATACTCAAAATGTCCAAGTTTCAACAGAAAATCACTCATCATACCAAGAATGAAGATAATCAAGACATGCCAACATGAAGATGATACAGGTGTTAGAATTATCTGACAAGGACTGTAAATCATATAAGTGTTTCCATGAGTAATTATGGACACGTGAAACAAATGAAAAAAATAAAATGTCTCAGGAAAGACAGAAAGTCCCAGGAAAAATGTAGGAAAAATAAAGAAAAATAAATGGAAACTGTAGAGGTGAGAAATCCAATAACAGAATTATAGAACTTGGTAAAAAACATAGAAAGTCTCAACAAAGAGATGGAAGCTATAAAGAAAAATGAAATGAAAATTTTAGAATGAAAAAATATAAAAAGCTAGATAAAGGAAACTCAGTGGAGGGTCTCAACTGCAGAAAGGAGAAGGGAGAGGGAAGAATCAGTGAACCTGGAAGTAGAACAATAGAAAAAGCCCAGTTTAAACAAAAGAGTAAAAACAGACTTAAAAAACAAAGGAACATTAAGACCCTGTAGGACTATAACAAAAGATCTAATCTTCATTTCACCATTATCCCAAAAAGAAGAGAGGCTATGAAGGTATCCAAAGAAATAACGTCTGAAAATGTCCTAAACTTTGCAAAAGACATAAACCTAAAAATACAAGAAACTTAGAAAAACCCCAGACAGATAAAGCCAAAGCAATCAGTGCAAAGACAGATCATGGCTAACCTTCTCCAACTAAAGAGAAACTTAAAATCTTAAAAGCTGTGAGAGAGAAACTTTAGGGAAACAATGCTATAGGGAAAAGCAATTTGAGGGGCAGCTGAGTTCTCATCAGAAACCAGAGGCCAGACAAAAATGGCATGCTATTTTTCAAGTGTTGAAAGCAAAGAACTGACAACCTACTACTCTAAAACTAGCAAAGATATCCTTCCAGAATGAAGGGAAACTTAAAACATTCGCATGGGAAGTAAAGTTTTGATAATTTTTTGCCAACAAATACTCTAAAAGAATGGTTAAACTCTTTAAACAAATAAAATAATAAAAGAAGAAATTTTTAATACAAGCAAGGCAGAAAAAGTGACCAAAGAGTAAAAATATGAGCAAATACTCAGATTTTTCTTTTCCTAAGTTATTAAGATGATGTTTAACAGTTGAATTAAAATTTATAAAATTGGGTGGTGTTTTCTACTATATTATATAAATAGTTGAGATGTTCAACAGCCCTAGCCGTGAGGGAAATGCAAATTAAGTCTAAGATAAGCTATCACTGCCTACCTATGAAAAGAAACAATTTAAAAATAGTCATTACACCAAGTGCTGGAGAGGAGACAGATGAGCCAGATCTCTAATACATTCCTTTCACCCAGATACATTCCTGGTAGGTGTGTACAGCCATTCTGGAATATAGTTTGTTAGTTTCTTTAAAAACTCAAAATATTGGACATTACACCCAGGTATATAAAAACTTATATCCACACTGAAATATGTACATGATAGTTCACAGCAGCTTGATTTGTAATAGCCCAAACCTGGAAACATCAAACTGTCCAAATACAGGTGAATGGTTAATGAACTGTGGGACCTACATACCAGGGAATACTACTCAACCACAAAAATAAATGAATTATTATTAATATTGATATTAATAGTTTTGTTATTTGAGCATTAACCAGTTAACACTGTAATATAACAATTTAAAAAATTCATCCACAATAGAACCAAGATATATAAAATGCTTAGTCATAAAAGCAATTAGAAAAAAGGTAGGTTTACATGAAAAAGTACCAAATTTCAGAGTGGTTGATAAAGTGACTCTTAAATACATACAAAGAAAATTACAAACTATTTTGAAGTAAATACTTCATTCAATTATTAAAAATTTTTGAAATTGTTTGAAATGTAACTAGAAGACCAAATCACCAACAAAAACATGGAATTAGGTTAAAAAAAAGTTATTTAAAGAAAGGGCAATTAGGGGTTACTTGCTTTACTCAGGTTAGGACTCTTTATAAGCTACTCTAACAAAACATAACAAAGCCGAAGAAATAAAAATATAATTCAATAGAAGAGAAAGTTGGAAATGAAGACACCATTATGTATATAAGCTATTACCCTATAAGAGGGGCTTTTTAAAATACAGTGCCTGCAACAATTTTGGCATGAAACGAAGTTATAACCCTATCTCACACCATGATAAAAAATTTAATTCTAGATGGCTTGAAAGTATTAAGAAAATGCATTATAGAAATATCAAAAGAAAACACAATTAATGTTTTATAGAACTTATGATAGAATTCTTTCTAAATTTGATACAAAAGGCAATTGAACTCTTTTAAAAAAATCTTTTAGAAAAAAAACAGAAATATAAAACCTGGTCAACATATTTGAAAGCCATATAAAAAGCAAAAAAAGCCTTGCAATGTGTAAAACCATCGAATGGTCATTATTGGGAATATTTAAAGAATTCTTATAACCTGGTCAAACAAAATCCTCACCAGTGAAAAATGATCAGGGGTTCGAGTAGAAAACTTATAAATGAAGAATGTGGGAATAAAAATATAAGAAAAAATGAGGAAAAAATTGAAAAGTGAGGCTTACACTAAGTAAAATAATAATATAATAGGATGTCACTGTTTATGTATAAAACTGACACAAAATATGTGAGAAGATTATTAAGTGTTTCATTAGAGAGGATCCAGGTAAACTGATAACTTTGCAAGTACTGAAGGGTGGCACAGTCTTTCCAGAAGGTAATCTGCAACAATTATCAAAACTTTAAAAAAAAAAAAAAACACCATCTTTCACCCAGATAGTCAACAACTCATTATAAAAAGGTTGGGTAGAAATATCTATTTTATATGCCAGGAAGTTCATTCTAGCATTGTTTACAGAAGGAATAATACACATAAAAAAAATCTGATATAAGATAGTGGTAAATGGTATCTTCACTCGACTGTCTTTTCCAAACTCTCAAAAAATAAAAGTCAAAAAAAAATTTCAATTACACTGAAACTAGAAATTGGTCTTAACCTCAAACTATAGACTATGAAAAAATATATGATAAATATATTTAAGTTTGGAAAATTTAAAGAAAAAAGTAAGAATGAATAAATTATTTTCTAGTTTGTCAAGCAGGCTGAGAAGTCTTCTGAAAATTGCTAAGGATTCCGATAAGATCAACCAAAAATCTTCTCTCTGAGGAATTTTAGGTTCCTAGGACGAAACTAGGAAAAGTAAAAAACATACAAGTGTTAGGGTTCTCTCAAGGGATAGAACTAATAGGATGAATACATGAAGGGGAGTTTATTAGGAGAATTGACTGAAACGATCACAAGGTGAAGTCCCACAATAGGCCACTCACAAGCTGAGGAGGCAGAAAGCCAGTCTGAGTCCCCAAAGCCTCAAAAGTAGGGAAGGCAACAGTGCAGCCTTCAGTCTGTGGCCGAAGGTCTGAAAGTCCCTGTCAAATCACTGGTATAAGTCCAAGAGTCCAAAAGCTGAAGAACTTGGAGTCTGGTGTTTTAGAGCAGGAATCATCCAGCACAGGAGAAAGATGAGTATCAGAAGACTTAGTCAGTCTAGTCCTTCCATCTTCTGCCTGCTTTATTCCAACCGTGCAGGCAGCGGATGGGATGGTACCCACCCAGACTGAGGGTGGGTCTGCTTCTCCCAGTCCACTGACTCAAATGTCAGTCTCCTTTGGCAACACCCTGACAGACACACCCAGGAATAAAATGTTGCATCCTTCAATCCAATCAAGTTAAACAGTCAGTATTAACTATCACAATACGCGTCAGGTCACAATGTATCACCAAAGCACAGTGTGCATACTGGGACTCATGGGGGGTCAAGCCAGGATCATTTTTGCATGACATGCACAGCTAATTCAGATGAATTGTCCTCATTTGAGGTAAGATGAAGAGCAAATTAGGACTTGATATACCCAATAAATGTATACAAGTATTATTTAATATAAATTTGAAAGAATTGTAAAATTTTAAAATAGAGTTTCAAGCTACTTTTTTCTAACATTTATTTTAGGTTCAGGGGTACATGTGAAGGTTTGTTATGTAGGTAAACTTGTGTCATGGAGGTTTGTTGTACAAATTATCTCATCACCCAGCTATTAAGCCCGTACCCAATAGTTATCTTTTCTGCTCCTCTCCCCCCTTCCACCCTCTACCCTCAAGTAGATTCTAATGTCTGTTGTTTCATTTTTGGGTTCAAAAGTTCTCACCATTTAGCTCCCACTTATAAGTGAGAAAAGGTGGTATTTGGTTTTCTGATCCTGCTTCAGTTTGCTGAGGATAATGATCTTCAGCTCCATTCATGTTCCCACAAAAGACATGATCTCATTTTTTATGGCTGCATAGTATTCCATGGTGTATATGTACCACATTTTCTTTATCCAGTCTATTATTGATGTGCATTTAGATGGATTCCATGTCTTTGCTATTGTGTATAGAACATGCACGTGTCTTTGTGATACAATGATTTATATTCCTCTGGGTATATACCCAGTAATGGGATTGCTGGGTTGAATGATAGTTCTGCTTTTAGCTCTTTGAGGAATCACTATGTGTTTTTCTCAATGGTTGAACTAATTTATACTCCTGCCAACAATATATGTGTTCACTTTTCTCCACCACCCTGCCAACATGTGTTATTTTTTGACTTTCTAATGATAGCCATTCTGACTGGTGTGAGAGGGTATCTCAATGTGGTTTTGATTTGCATTTCTTCAATGATCAGTGATGTTGAGCTTTTTTTTTTTTTTCATATTCTTGCTTCCCACATACTTGCCTTCTTTTGAAAAGTGTCTTACATGTCCTTTGCCCACTCTTTAATGGGATTGTTTTCCTCTTGTAAATTTAAGTTCCTTATAGATGCTAGGTATTAGACTGTTGTCAAATGCATAGTTTGCAAATATTTTCTCTCATTCTGTAGGTTGTCTGTTTACTGTGTGGATAGTTTCTTTTGCGCTGCAGAAGCTCTTATGTTTAATTAGATTCCACTTGTCAATTTTTTATTTCACTTCATCTAGGACCTTCTTCTAGGATTTTGACAAAGCTGACAAAAACAAGCAATGGGGAAAAGACTACCTATTCCATAAGCGGGGCAGGGATAACGGGCTGGTCATATGCAGCAGATTAAAGCCGGACCCCTTCTTTATACTATATACAAAAATTAACTCAAGATATAATGAAAACTTAAATGTAAAATCCAAAACTATAAAAGCACTGGAAGACAACCTAGGCAATAATACTATCCTGGACATATGAATGAGAAAAGATTTCATGACAAAGACACCAAACATGGTCAAGCCACTTTTCAGACAGCATAGCAGAGTTGAAGAATAAAATACTAAAACTTCAAAATTTTTAAATCTATTCTAGAGCCTTAATAAAACTCTGGATAAATATTTTCCTGTTATTTTGTGCATCTCCATTCATTCATTTGATAATTTGTCTATCAAATATTTATTCAGGGCCAGGTGCAGTGGCTCATGCCTGTAGTCCTAGCACTCAGTAGGCCTAGGTGGGCAGATCACTTAGGCCAAGAAGTTCAACACCAGCCTGGGCAACACAGCAAAACCACATATCTACAAAACACATGAAAATTAGCTAGGCAAGCCAGCATGTGACTGTAGTTCAGCTGGCTACTCATGAGGCTGAGGTGGAGGTCACCTGAGCCCAGGAAGTCGAAGCTGCAGTGAGCTGAGATCGCACCCGCACACTCCAGCCTGGGTGACGGAGCGATTCCCTGTCTTAAAAAAAAAAAAAAAAAAAAATCAGCACCTACCATAAAATTAAAGATAAAATATGAGAAGAGTAAATTATCATAGTTCAAGAAAAAAAATGAAGGTGACTAAAATGTATGGAAACCATAATCACATTTGAAGCAACAACAATTAGGGTAGAAACTACTGGGGGGAAAATCAGTGACAGGAAAATCAGAGGTGTGAAATTTACATAAAACACATTGAACATATCCAAGGAATAAGAAAAAAAATAGTAATAAATATAAAAGAAACATAAAAAAGCAGTGTAGGGTAGAAAATTACAATTCAAATATGTAATATGTGAGAAAGAAGTTAATAGGAGAGAAGATAATAGATGTGAAAGTAAGACAATAAAGGACCAACGTTATGGAAAATATACAGTTCAAAGATATAACAGAATAAAAAAAAAACCCTCAAATACAGAAAAACCTACTTTTAGCTCAAAATAGTGCACCATATGCCAGGACTAAGAACAGACCAAATGATCCACTGCAACATATTTATTCAGTCATCCATTCAATCCTGCAACACTGAGTACCATCTCTATGTCAAACAGGGTGCTTGGAGCTGAGAACCATGTAAGGCACTATAGCAGTTTCAATTTCAACGATAAGTATATAAACATGTAAGTAGAAAAATAAGTCTTCTAAAATGAGGAACACAGACTGATTATAATGTCCTCCACTGTGGAGTAAGTGTCCCCAGAGACAGAAAAGGTCAAAAGAAAATTAAAATCTTACCAAATAATTTTCAAAAAAGCCAAGTTGTTTTGCAAAAGAAAGGCACTGTCTAACATGCAAGACCTCAAGAAATATAAAAGCTATTTGCTTTCCTTAGAAATGTGCATGTAAGGGATAGAGGGAGACACTACTTGAGAAACTCTAGGAAATGCAAAGATTAATAAAGTGAAGATTCACAAATGGGGAATGTGTGGTCAGAAAAGTGTTGATGAGCACAGAACTATCTTATAATAAATATATAACTAAGGATAATCTGAAAATGATGTTTACAAAGAAGAATATAAATGCTATCAATCTTGTCAATGTAAAAGTGATGCTATAACTAATAAAAATAAGAAGGTATGCATGAGAAAGAAATGCATATTGGAATTCTTTATCTTTTACAGCAGAAGTCAATAGACAATATAGTAATCAAAAAAAAAACAGAGATTTAAATATGAGAAAGTAATGTTAGCAATGCGACAAAGTTAGAAAACCTAATTACCAGAACGGGGAAAGGCTTGACTAAACACAGAAATCATGGCTTACACAGATGTAGATTTCACAATTGCACTGTGAATCCCAAATCCATAATTCTTGTTGGTGAAAACTGGAGGCCTCCATTAGAAACAAATACAAAACTACCATGCAGGTATTTTTTTTCCAAAACCCAGGGTGTATGAAACTGTCTTGGGAGGGTGTGAAGATTACAGTCTGCTGAAGATACACTCACAATAACAAATCATACATCAAATGAGGAAATAATCCACATTGAGTAAGAATCAGCAGATACAAAAAGCAGCAAAAGCAGACACAAACTTGAAATATTATGACCAGTTGGAAAAGACTACAGAATGATTACATTTCAAATAATAAATTAGAATAAGTTCTGGAAACATAATGAAAGAATAAGATATGCTCGGGGAAAAAAAGATAGATTTGAATATTAAACAGATCTTCTCTAAATGAAAAAAAAATTAACAAAAATCTTAATAGAATGGTCAAATGCCAAAAAAGACATGGTTCAGCAAAGATAATAACAAGAAGAGATTTTTAAAAGTAGTGTTTAGGGTAAATTGGTAATAGATAATATTTAAAAAGATAACAATTGAAAGATGATAGTCTTCAAGAAATACTCTAGAAAAAATAGGAAATAAATGAAGTTCATAATTAAATACATCATAATAAACATCATTAAAGAAGGGCAAATCTTAGAAAACTTGAGAAAGAAGAACAGATTATTTTTAAATAAATGACATTCAGATAAACATAAATTTTCCATGAAGACAAATTAAATAAGGGAAACTCGATGAAAGAAACTTCCTGTGGTATCTTTGCAACGTTTCTATAAATATGAAATTACTCTAAATTTAAAGCTTAATTTGAAAAATCAAAAACAAGCAAATAAATAAAAATGTTAAAGCCAGGCAGAAAAAGGAAATTAATTTCAGTTGAAACTGAAATTATATAAATAAAAGGAAATAGCATTATAGCATCACGCAGAAATCAAATGGTAGTTCCATTGAAAGAGTGGGCCTTAATATTGAGATGTGAGAAATATATGGAGAAAATACTGAAAATTGATTTTATTTTCTCCTTTCACCTGGAAGCTTTGACATCCTGTAAACACATATTCAAAAGTAAAGTCACTCTGGGCAGTACTGGAGAGACGTGGTGTAGGGGCAAAATATAAATCAGACACGAAACATAAAATTGGAGTCAGACAAGTAATTGTGGGTTGGAATCCTTCTCCAAATGCCAAGTGAGAAACAGGAATTTGCCTTCTCTGAGCCTTGTTGTCTTCATCTATAAAATGGGAATCTTATTGTTTTTCCTCTTGAAATGGCATACACAGAAACAAATGGCATAGCATAAAACCTGTTTTTCTTCTTGTAATGATGCACTTAGAAACAAATGCCATAGCACAAAACCTCACACATAGTCTCATTCGACTGAATTTTTGTTCCCCTTTCCTTTCCACAGAGTTTGAAGACAACGTATGAAAATAATTTTCTCCTGGCAAATTCATCATCCTCATCCTCAAACATAAACCTACATAAATGCAGGTTTCAAACAGTCTGTAAGCAAAGCCATTACGAAGTCTCTATCCCTTGCCAGTCTTCCAAGCCAGCCTATATAGCAATTTGCAACTTTATGATGTGATAAATAGAATTCCTTTGTTTTGATTTTTCATTTGCATATTTATTGAGATATGACGATCTTAATTAGTTCTGCTTTTTTTGTTTTGTTTGTTTTCTTGGTTGGGAAAAGACAGCTTCCTATAGTGAAAAATAATTCTGCATGCTAACAGGGTGAACAAAACGCAGCCTGTGGCATTCCTTGATGCTGATTTAAACGCAGCTTTGCGGATTCTTTTTTTTTTTCACTTGTTTCCTCTTTAAATGCTGAGGTAATGTTCAAGACTTGGGTGAATGCCAGACCTCAAGAGGCAGCCACCTACTGAGAAGCAAGAGGCGAACACTTAAAATTCCAGACACTCAGATTCATCCGGCGTGCTCTCCCAGCTACCTGTCACCCGTCTCCCTCCTGAAAAAGCTGAGCTCCACCGAATGCCTCCTTCTAATGAAATGCAACTGCAGCTGCATCTCAGCTTTTGCAGGCTGGAAAAGAGCAACTCTGAATTCCCTGGGTGAGTGAGTCCTGAAGGCAGTATTTGGTGGTGTTGACCACATGCTGCCATTCTCCCCTGACCTCCTACCTACTCTCTCCAGGAGCAGAGCTGTGTGAATGCTGTGCTCCATCTAAGAGGCAGGAGCAGCCTATTACACAACTCATACACACTTACAGACACATTGAGTATGCCCACCACAAACGTCTCACCATCATCACCCAGAACACTTAGCATGGTTCCCTAGGGTTGTGTGTTTGTCAGGTACTTCACATCATCACAAAGTCTGTCCCTGATTTAACACATTTAAGAGGAAGGACATAATTTATGACTCTCCTTTTTTTTTGTTAACTCCAGTAATGGAGATTTTTCTATGTACAGAGAAAAGCACTAGGCGTTGTTGAGAAAAAAAGTAAGGATAAACATTGCCAATCACCTATTGTCTGCCAGGTGCTTTGCCTTTGTTCTCTCTTAAAATATAAACAAATAAACAAATCTATGGGGTAGATATTATCAATCCTGCTTAACAGTTGGAAAAAGAGGTTTTGGAAGTTTAGGTAATTTTCCCAATATCTTGCAGCTGCACATGGCATAGAAAATGTGTGATAATTAGATAAGACCAAGGGTTCCTATATCCCTTGACTCAATCAACAAATATTTATAGATAAAGTCTACTTTGCATGTGGAAGAACTGGAATGAGGTATTATTTAGCCCAAATCAAAGTCATGAACTCTGTTACATGATCTAGAGCTCTATAAAATAATCCAGTCATTTCCACGTAAAAAGTCATGGAAATAAACATCCTGTTTCTTATTGAACCAGAGTACCTCTCATCCAAAACAGTATGATGAGATGTGGTCCAAACTCTTTATGAAAATAGGAATGTAGAATAAAACAGGAAGAAAGTGGGAGAGAGTGGGTTAATGAGGGAAAGAATGAAAGCAAAAGAGAGGAAGAGGAGAGATGGCGTTTGAAGTGCTTAGTGAAACCTGCTCCATCAATTCATCAGCAAGAGCTTTTCTCTTAAGTTCTCATAACTTATGAAAAAATGGGTTGACCTAAGTGGTCTGAAGGAAAAGATATATAAGATGCTGGTTCATTGGGAGTATGGTTAATAGCTAAAAGTTTAGTATTTATGTGAGAGGACCTCGGAGTACTGAGTGCCCCACTGATGTTTCAGGCATGTAATTTAAACTATTTACCTAATGTAGTCGGTGAAACTCCACTGAGCCAAACCACATTCGTTTGCTCATTCCTTCTGTTTAGAAACTTACTCAGTGTTAAAATACAGCTGGGCTTTGGCATGCATGGTCAGCTGTACTCTGTAGCTAAGGGACCAAGAGAAGTTAACAAATCCTTACAGATATCAAAATCAAGGTCATAATGACCCATGTCAGTTGAATAGCAAAGGTGTTTGTGGGCAAGGCAATTTGTCACTTTAGCAATTAATGATGGTGCTGTTGCTCAAGCTACTATTGTTTCAGCATTCAGAAGATACTCACTCTTATAATTGTTTTCCACCTTTTCCCCCATTATTTCTCGTTGAATGGTTTCAGATACATTCTACTGGATATCTGTGCGTCATTTCTAAAATGATACAGTGTGATCAGGTATGGCTAAGGTATTTTACCATTGGTGTAATTCATTCCCTCAAACAGTGAAACACATGGCACAGTGTCAGATCTAATGGGTCAAAGAAAACACTTTACAGGGAGATGGGACCATCTCATTCCACTACACTGCTGTAAAACTCATCAACGTCTTTCTAAAACACAAATGAACATTTTCTCATTGTCTGAAAAGAAATCAAAGCATCCAACCCAAAAGCTTTGTAAACTGATAAGAAACTTCAGCAAAGTTCAGGATAGAAGATCAATGTGCAAAAGTTGCTAGCATTCCTATATACCAACAACAGGTCAGCAGAGAGACAAGTCATGGATTAGCTCCCATTGACAACTGCTGCAGAAAGAGTAAAATACCGAGGAATACAGCTAACAATGGAAGTGAAAGACCTCTTCAAGGAGAACTATACACCACTGCTCAAGGAAATCAGAAAGGACACAAACAAGTTGAAAAACATTCCATGTTCATGTATAAGAGGAATTAACATTGTGAAAGTGACTGTACTGTCCAAAGTGATTTATAGATTCAATGCTATTTTCATTAAACTATCACTGACATTCTTCACAGAATTAGAAAAAAAAAAAAGTATTTTAAATTCACATGAAACCAAAAATGAGCCCAAATAGCAAGGACAATCCTGAGCAAAAAGAACAAAGCTGGAGGCACCCATGCTACCTGACTTCAAACTATACTACAAGGCTACAGTAACCACAACAGCATGGTGCTGGCACCAAAACAGACACATAGACCAATGGAATAGAATAAAGAACTCAGAAGTAAGACTGTATACCCACAGGCGTCTGATCTTCAACAAACCCGACAAAAACAAGCAATAGAGAAAGAATTCCCGATTTAATAAATGGTTCTGGAAAAACTGACTAGCCATATGCAGAAAATTGAAACCGAACCACTTCCTTATGTCTTACACAAAAATTAACTTAAGATGGATTAAACACTTAAGTGTAAATCCCAAAACTATGAAAACTCTAGAAGAAAATCTAGGCAATACCATTCAGGACACAGGCATAGGCAAAGATTTTTTTTTTTTTTTTTTTTTTTTTACTTTAGGTTCTGGGGTAAATGTGCAGATCATGCAGAGTTGTTGCATAGGTGCATACTATATCTGACATTTCTCCCCATGCTATCCCTCACCACCATCCCCAACCCCCATTGTCCCTCCCCTAGTACCCCCCAACTGCCCCCAGTGTGTGATGCTCCTCTCCCTGAGTCCACGTGTTCTTATTGTTCAACACCCACCTATGAGTGAGAAAAAAACACTGAAAACAATTGCAATGAAAGCAAAAATTCACAAATGAAATCTAATTAAACTAATGAGCTTCTGCAAGGCAAAAGAAATGATTATCAGAGTGAACAAACAACTTACAGAATGGGAGAAAATGTTTGCAATCTACCCATCTGACAAATGTCTAATATGCAGAGTCTACAAGGAACTTAAACAAATTTACAAGAAAAGAACATTAAAAAGTGGACAAAGGAAATGAACAGACACTTCTCAAAAGAAGATATTCATGCAGCCAACACGCATATAAAAAAGAAACTCAACATCACTGATCATTAGAGAAATACAAATCAAAACCACAGTGAGATATGATCTCATGCCAATCACAATGGTGACTTTTAAAAAGTCCAGAAACAGTAGATACTGGTAAGATTGCAGAGAAAAAGGAACATTTTTACACTGTTAGTGGAATCGTAAATTGGTTCAACCACTGTGGAAGACAGCGTGGCAATTCCTCAAAGATCCAGAGGCAGACATACCATTTGACCTAGCAATCTCATTACTGCGTATGTACCTCCCAAAAGGGAGAAATCATTCTATGATAAAGACCCATGCATGTGTATGTTCATTGCAGCCCTATTCACAATAGTAAAGTCATGCAATCAACCTACATGGCTATTAATGATAGACTGACCAAAATGTGGTACACATACACCATGGAATACTATACAGCCATAAAAGGAATGAGATCTTGTCCTTTGCAGGGACATGGATGGAACTGGAAGTCGTTATCCTCAGCAAACTAATACAGGAACAGAGAACCAAACATCACATGTTCTCACTTATCAGCGGGAGCTGAAAAACAAGAACACATGGACACACGGCGGGGAATAACACACCCTGGGGCCTGTCGGTGGAGGGTAGGTGGGGGAAGGGAGCGCATCAGGAATAATAGCTAATGGATGTTGGGCTTAATACCTAGGTGAGGGGTTGATCTGTGTAGCAAACCACCATAGCACATGTTTACCTGTGTAACAAACGTACACATCCTACACATGTACTAGAGAACTTAAAATAACAGATAAAGGGGAAAAAAAAGCACAAATAACCAAAAAAAGACAATAGCAGCAACAAAAAACAAACGAAAAAAAAACAAAAACAAAAAGAGAAATCAGAGCCTCCTTACATTTCAGTTCAATATGTGGCCAAAGTTTCTCTGCTAAGTGGTATCACCACTCTAATTTTCTGTTAGAAGAACTTTTCTATCTCATATGCTTCAAAACAACAAAGAAAGAAAATGGGTTACTGGATGTAAATTAAGCAACATAAGGATACATTATGGCATGGGAAAGCTCAGGAATGACTTTCAGTAAATGGAAAGCAAATTATAAACTTTTTAAAAGTAAAGGATTTAATCCTTGGAAAAGTTAAAAGATAATATGCATTTATTTTCTGACACAATTTTATAGATATCTACTTTAGTGCCAGTCTTCATTGTTATATAGACTCTTACCATTATTAACACTTATATATTATTAGTCTTGCCCCAGAAATGAACACCATCTATTGCTCCCAGCCAACGAACGTAGCATGCCATTCAGCACTTTTCTCATTTCTAAAAGTGCTCATTTCTAACTCTTCCGCCGTTTTCTCTTTCTGACATTATTTTATGTTCTAATTAACAGTTTTGACTCATAATGGCTCATGAAAGACATGCAAATAATAATGCTAGAGGTACATAGACAGTGAGTGCTAGTTTTAAAGCACTTCGAGGCCATAATAAGTATATTTAAGGAAATGAAGGGTAAGGAAACAGACGGAGAGTGCCCAAGACCAATGTATATCCTCAGTGAGATCTCCAGGAAATCCCCTCATGCTGAGCTTTAGGACCATCTTACTCCCTCTCATCCTCAGAAAACTTCGTTTTATACCTAGATCTTCTTTGGCTATCATTTTCTCTTCAAATTATTGACACACATACATCTTAGATATAATTCTGGATAACAAAACTTACAAAGAATAGGCGGTGGGAATTTCAGCATCAATGTTACCTTTAAAATACAGGTATATGATTAATTTGTAGCTCTATAGTTTATGTGGATTTGTGCATTCTTTTTGTTTTTTCTTTTGAAGAGAGCTCCAGTCTTCTGAATACTTAGTTTCCACTGGACAGTCCATTCTCTTTTTATGAGGTAGCCCTAAAGTAAGTGGTGCTGGCCAGCTTACTTCTGATACAGTCAGACCCATCATCTTGCTTGTTTGAATGAATGGCACGAAGGATGCCTCAGCCTAAGGCAAGGGGACTGGTCATGGTCCATGCAGTTCTCTTTTCCCTGCTGGTCCCAGGGACTAAAATGAAAAGAATCCAGCTTCCCAAGCCTTGATGCTCCTGCAAGATGTGTCTCCTTTTTCTCATCTTTGGCATATAGACGCAGCCAGAGTGGTGAGAGATTGTAATTCTAACCTCTTCTTCATTGTTATATTTTTCTCATTCTTCCCCAGAGAGTTTAGAGTAAATGGAAGGCAAATTAAAGCTTCCTGGGGCTTATACACATCATTATGAATCTATACCTCTGTGTAGTGTTCCCCTTAACCAAGGATCCAGAGGGGAGACATGTTTTTCTTTCCCTTTTTCCTTTCTTCTCTATTTACACTAATTTAATTGGAGAATTGTGGAAGTCCTTTGACATTATAACACTGTCTCCTGTGAGGTATATGTTCCTAATTGTATAATCTGTGCCTAAAAGAATCTTAGTGAGGTGCATGGAACAGTAATGTCAGCGAATTAAAAGTGAAATGGCAATTGTAAAGTTCAATGTCAGGAACTCGTCTCTATAGGGACTATATTATAAGGACCTGGGCGCTTTTATTCCGATGGTGTTTCTATTTTCACAAACACTTCCTCCTCACTAAACTGAGAATGCCTGTACATGCTAGGAACTAAAAGCTTAAAATGAAAGCATAGCGTAATATGGCTTGAGAAAGATGCTTAAGCAATACTAGAGGTGCAGGTATAATCTGCACAAAAGTCCTGTTGAGCTCAGTTAAGTCTGAGTTCAGGCAGGTGGATGTAAGTAGTAAGGCAGGTGAGTGTTAACGAAGGAGATGCTTATCTTTAGAATTGAGGTCTATAGTTCAAATGATAGGAAAAGTTAAAAAGTAACAACCAAGATTAGATAGATTAGATAGATAAATGATAGGTAGGTAGGTAATAGATAGATGGAATGATAGAGGCTAGATGGCAGAATGATAGACAGACATATGTGTCTTTACACATACACCTTTACATATATGTACCTTATTATTTTTATTTGTTTTAATAAATTACTTCTATGAATCAGACTCTTTACATAAACAGTCTAATTAGAATTTACTGATTATTAATATCTTAGACACATATATTGCAAGCAAAGCCTTCTCACTATGGGAACTCTGTGAGCACTTCACTAATCTTGGTCACTCTCTGGCCCTTAAGTTAACAGAGCTTTGATCTGTGACATCTTCTATTTTGGAGACTTGGTATTACATACTTAGTGAGAGAAAGGAGCTTCCAAAATCTTGTCTTTCCTTATTTCTTCATCTGAGTTTTCAACTATATGCTCCTACCTAATCCCTCAGCAGAATTAACTTGGTCTCTCACCTCTCCTCAAATATGCTTGGGGCCTTGCTGTTCTCTGACTCGGTCCAAGCTGACTCTACCTGGAATGGCATCCTTCTTGCCACTGCTAATGAAAACTCTATCATAGCTTAAGATAAGTCCAATGTTACTTGTTACATAAAAAATATCCATAATCATGCAGATTAGAAATAATTACCCATTTGATTTTAATGCATATATTCACCATATGGTCTCTCAGAGGCCAGAGACATATTTTTATTAATTTATAATCCTCATGGTTCTTAGCCTTTGTCTTATACTTAGAATATGCCCAAAACAAATGCCAATTAAAGAAGGGCAGAATAATTCTCTTTTTTAGACTCGAGAAATACACACTCCACCTTCAGATTAGGGGTAACCAAATATCTCTGCTGCTTTCATTACACCATACACAGAAATGGATTAGGCAGGAGTGCTTAAGAGAAACTGTACCTTAAACTGTTAAACTGCAAAAGCAGCAGTGCTAAAGTGGGCCATTTCTTCCCAAAATAACTTGCTAAAACTTCAAGTTAATTGGCAATTTTATAGGCAATTTTAGCACACTTGCCATAAGCAAATATACTAATATAAAACATAAATATTTATATTCTATTTTACTGTCTGTTCTATCTTTGTGTTTTATTTTACTTCTTACTTCATATGAAGTATAAGAACAGGATGTTTACAATTTAGATAAAGAAAGAAGAGATAAAAGAAGTCCAAAACTTGCAGGATGGGGTAGATGTTTGAGAGCCTATATGAAAAAAATAAAAAATCTGCAACGCTGTTTAAAGACCCCACTTTGTTATCTTAGAACTGTCTCCCAAATTCTATGTTTCTATCAGGCTCTCAGGTTTCAGATAAAAGGATTCAGTGTTGCTATTGTTACAGACTAAAACATTCTTTACACAGACCTCTTTGTTGTAAGAGCAAAATCAAATCTCCTTGCCTTCTGAAACACCAAGGGATGCTAAGGGGTTTACAGAGCAATGAATTTTGATCTCAGCTGGAGGAAGAAAACCAGATGGCTCTTGGTCTCAGAGCATGGAGTAAGTTATGCTATCACCTACCATTGACTCTGGAGTAAAACCACAATTTTGTGGATGTCTTATCCTATTTTGGTTAGAAGTAACACATTTACAGTTATCTGTATCTTGTTGCTTTTTTCCACACACATTTTTCCCAACAACGAAATTACCTGGCGGTCAGACAGCATGGCCATGTATGCAAGTACTATAAACATCACTGGGAGAAATCACTGCGTAAGTGAATTAAGAGTGAAGTATTTATGCCTATTAAATATCAAATGATATAGAGAGTGTTGCTCTTTTTTGCTGCTAAGTAGGTAAATTATCAATATGTGGTATTTTAATAGTTGTGAAGTGTTTAGAAATGGACTCCCATATTGTACAACTCAACTGCCAAGAAACCTTGTCTTTTCAAGGTTTGTGAGTGAAAGCTGCCAGTATCTCCAGAGGGAGGTCACCCCAATCGAATAAACCAATTTTAATTTATCCCACATTCAGTTCTAGAGTGTTTTAATTAACAGGCACCTAACTTATAGAATCAATTTTACTATAAATATGACCATTGACCTTCAAGGAAACATTCTGGTTTGAACAGTTGAGAAGGTACATCTTGAATTGGGCTAGCAGAAAAGAAAAAAAGAAAGAAAGAAAGGAAGGAAAGGAAGGAAGGAAGGGGAAGGGGAAGGGAAAAGAAAGAGAGAAAAGAAGGAAGGAGGGAGGGAAGGAGGAAATTATTTAAAATGACAATTATGAACTTTTCTGAATATCAAAACATTTAGTAGGAAGGAGACTCTGAGGATCGTAACAACAGGACGTAAGAACTGAGAGTGTTCTGTGAGAAGCGAGTCAGAGTCAGAGAAGTTTGTCACAGGGCGTCAAACAATAAGCATTACTGTAGGAGAGGCTGTCATAAATTGTTATAGACATCATAATAAGATATACCACATACAGTATTATGATTCAATTTAAGATCATGCATAATACGTTACAGCAACTCGGCATAAGAAAGGAGTGAATTAATACACTTAACAAAACCCTGATACTGTATTGTAAGAATTATAGCAAAGACACTTTGGGAGGCCAAGGCAGGAAGATCACGAGGTCAGGAGATCGAGACCATCCTGGCTAACACAGCGAAACCCTGTCTCTACTAAAAATATAAATTTAGCTGGGCATGAAGGCTGAGGCAGGAGAATCGCTTGAACCCCGGAGGCAGACGTTGCAGGGAGCCAAGATCACACCACTGCAGTCCAGCCTGGGTGACACACTGACCCTCCATCTCAAAAAAAACAAAAGAATTGCAACAAAAAACAGTATATGTATGTGTATGTGTGCGTGTAAAGCTATTTTACACATTATGTATAATTAAAAGAAGTCATAATTTATTTCAAAAGCTTTTTAAATGTAAATAAAAATAGCATTGTAAAATAGATATTTCAGCATCATCCGGTAGCATATGTTCTATTAGGTAGTTCTTTTTTATTTACTAATTACTGAGCAACATAGCAACCACAAGAAGAAGCACAAAGCACAGTAAAGCACATCTTCTGTATCCGAGCGCTCACTGAGAGGCATTTTGCAAGACACTTTAAATAAATTACCTCATTTTACTCAATGGCATTGCTTTATAGTTTGTTTGTTTTTGACACAAGGTCTGGCTCTATCACCCAGGCTGGAGTGCAGTGGTGCGATCTCACTCACTGCAGCCTCTACATCCCAGGTTCAAGCAATTCTCCCACCTCAGCCCCCAGAGCAGCTGGGATTACAGGTGCACACCACCACACCTGTTTGACTTTTGTATTTTGGGTAGAGATGGGGTTTCACCATGTTGGCTGGGCTGGTCCCCAACTCCTGAACGTAGTGATCTGCCTGTCTCAGCCTCCCAAAGGGCTGGGATTACAGGCACGAGCCACCGCGTCCAGCCTGTAGTTTGTTTTTTATTTTAAAACACAGTAGTCCCCTCATATCCAGAGTTTCACTTTCCAGGGTTTCAGTTACTTGAGGTCAACCTCCATCCAAAACAACGAATGGAAAATTCCAGGAATAAATGAACCTTAAGTTGTAAATTGTGCACAGCTCTGTGTAGTAGGATGAGATCTTGCACCATCCCACTCCATCCTGGCCTGGATGTGAACCCTCCCTTTGTCCAGCGAACCCACACTGCGTACACTACCTGCCCATTAGCCACTCAGCCATCTCAGTTACCAGATCCACTGTCATTATATAGAAGTACTTATGTTCAAGTAACCCTTGTTGGACTTAACAATGGCGCCAAAGTGCAAGAATAGTGACGCTGGAGATTCTGATGTGTCAAAAGACGTCATAAGGCCAAGAGGTGAAAGTTCTCAACTTAATGAGGAAAGAAAAAATATGCTGAGGTTGCTAAGACCTATGGTGAGGAAGAATCTTCTAACGGTGGAACTAAAGAAGAAAAGAAGTTAGTGCACAGTGTACACAGAGTTCAGAACTATCTGGAGGTTCAGGCATCCACTGGCAGGGTGTTGGAACTTACTGCTTGTAGAAAGGAGGGACTACTGTGTGCATACTCTGGTTCTGATTTGTCATTCCGTGTGCCTACGCCATACAAATCCTAAATGCACTAAAATTCTTACAGTCACTAATTCATTTAATTCATCCATTCATTGAACAAACATACATCCTTAGTCTACAGATTTCCTTTTATCTATTTATTAATTGAGAAAAACATGGAAGAAGGAAAGAAAAGCAACCTTTCTTCCACCTACCTCCCAATAGCTAGGGCTATTGTTGAGCCCAAGAATAGAAAAGAGCCTACGAGTGGAGTCATGGCAAGATGAGCTCAGAAATCAATGACAGTATTATTTGGTGAATGTTCCAGCAAAGGAACTGGCGGTGCACCCTGGGAGCTCAGCAGATGGAACCAGTAGCTCTGTCAAGGGGAGGGAGGGAAGGTGTCTCTAAGGGGGAACATGGGAGCTTTTATACAGGTTCAGAAGTGAGGAAAGGACACCACAGGGAAAAGAATCACACACACAAAGTCCAGTGTTATGGGAGACCATAGTGTGCACAGCGACTGGGACCCTTTGCTGGTGCTGGAAATGTAAGCCATGTATGGATTCTGGTGGGACTTGAAGCCAGGAAGATGGAAGCCCCAAGCTGAGGAGCTGGTTAGCCAAGGAAAGAAATCAGACTCAATTTCACAGGTCATTTTATGTCGTGTTTCTAAAGAAGACGCTCAAGCACACTCCATTTTATTAGCATTAGACATAATTATTTAAATATAACTTGTTTGAAATTAGCTGTTTAATTTAAAAAACATAATTAATTGAAGCAGTGTTTTAAATAATAATATTTGACATCTATTAATGAGGATATAATTAGATGTGCTATTAAAAACTTAGTGCAATACCAATATTTTCTCATAAAGCAAAGTGAAGAATACTAACTACCAAGCAACTCTGCAACTTCTCTAAATTCACTTCAGAGTCCACATCTCTGGCAAGAATCACTCAAATTCTAAAAATCTGTTTGAAATTTCTCCACATAAACTTACGTGACTGCTAGAAAAATCTAGTACTATTTTCATTGGATATGCATTTTTAAAAATGGAGAGAAAAGATTTCCGTTAAGTTCCTGTCAATTTTTTTTTTCAAATAAAGACCTCTGTCTCCTCTCAGACTTAGGAGGATTTGGAGAAAATTCCTCCAGAGGCTTGTCATTTAACTACAGAATATCAGAAAGGGCCCAGACAAGATTTATCCTGACAGAGTTGGCCTTGAATTGATCCAGAAGAATAATGCCAGTTCAACTCCTTAGAGCACTTAGTAGGTGCAAATCATCCTATTGACCACTTTACATGCACTTTCACTTTCACTTTCAGACAAGCCCAATGAGTTAACTATTATTAATATGTCTAATTTTGATATGAAAAATAGCGAAGCTTAAAAAGGTAGGTGATTTGTCTAAGGTCACTCAATTCAAAATTAGTAGTGTCAGAACCAACTCTGAGATTTTGTAGACAATGGCTTCCTGGGAGAAATGGTGTAGAAATCCTGTAGAAATTATATCGGAAAGGAGATAATTCAATTGATATTACAAGGAGGCATAACGTGTGTACATAGAGACATTTTACTATTTGATTTAAACATTACATTTCAGTGGTAAATATCTGATCTTCACTGTTGGTTACCCAGCAAATAACATCGATGGGAAATGAGATTCTGGATACCACCTTGCCTATTTAATTCTGGGGAGCCCATTAGGAAACAGAGTACAGCAAGTTCTTCTCAAAAAACCATTGTCATGAGAGGCCAACACAGACTCAAGAGCTAGGTCGCAGTGTCATGGTGACCTGTGTTAGACTGAGAATTTTTGTAGGTCAAGAGAGGTGAGATGTTGGCAATTTCATCGTTTCTCATTTAATACAACTAGATCTTCTTATTGAAAGGTAACTGACATGCTCTGGATCTGTGTCCCCACCAAATCTCATGTTTGGTTATAATCCCCAGTGTTGGAAGTGGGACTGGTGGGAGGCGATTGGATCATGGGGGCGGTTTCTAATGATTTTGCACCGTTGCCCTTTGATACCGTATAGTGAGTGAGTTCTCATGAGATCCGTTTACTTAAAAGTGTGTAAGCCTATCCCACATGATGAAACCTTGTCTCTACTAACAGTACAAAAAGTAGCCGGGCACAGTGGCACACAGCTTAATCCCACCTACTTGGGAGGCTGAGGTGGGAGAATTGCATGAACCCAGGAGGCATAGGTTGCAGTGAGCCGAGAGCACACCACTGCACTCCAGCCTGGGTGACACACTGAGGTCCTATCTCAAAGAAACAAACAAACAAATAAATAAATAACTATGTAGCCTTCCCTCCCATCTTCCTCCTCCTCTGGCCATGTAAAGGTATCTCTTTATAGCAGTACAAGACAGACTAATCCAGCAACCCTGGCACGGTGTACAGAATAAAGTAGGGGAAATGGAAAAAGAAACCAAGGTAGAATTTCTGTGCTTATAAAGGCAAGGAGGAATGACTGTTTTCATAAAAGCAGCTTTTACAAGGAGAGGTTGACTAGGTTCCTGAACCATTTCCAAACTGAAACGACAGATTATCAAGTGGACATGAGAGGCGAGAATGTGAGAATCACCCAGAGGATGCTAGGGTTTGCAGTAAAAGACGCAGAGCATTCCATGAGGTTCGGTTTCTTCCAACGTCAAGACTTTTGAAAAAAGAAGAGTTTCTTCATATTTCTATAGACTGTATTCTATATGCTGTAGTTGGGTCCATGCTAATTTGAAAACGTGCATTTCGGTTTTAAAAACAAATGCTCAAAAAACAAGTGACAAAATCTAGACTCGCAACGTTGCAAAATGGAACTTAGCACGTCTGGTGAGGGAGGAAGTGAGATGAGAGCTGCCTGCCATGCACCCTAACTGTCTCCCATCCCATCAGTGTGGGGTGCAGTTCCACCACTCTGCAGATACTGCGCTAGCACTTACCGGGAGCCAGGCTCAGGGCTGGGCGTGCAGCTGAGATCACCATGTCTGTCCCTCCTCCAGCCCTCCTAGGAGAGGAGGTGGTCGGTTCAATGCGAATCTACAGTAAGAACCACATCAGTTGTAATAGAGAAGTAACGACCAGAGTTGAAGGAGAAGAGTAAAGGGCTCTTATCTAGTGTGCTTTGATGTCTCTATACACACACACACGCACACACAGAGGTACACGCACACATGTACACTCACATACATAAGCACACACACGTACCCCGCAATGCATATACAAAAGCAGATATGCACACGCATAAAGACTCACATCCACACCCAAACTCACATCCACACACATGCATACACACGTGCACACAATTTATATCTGCACACATACAAATGCATGTGCACACGTGTATGCACAGTCACTCCCACATACACATACCACCTCTGTGCATGCACAGACACACAGGACCAATCCCAAGCTCACTCCTTCTCAGTGGGAACCTTCCCACTATTACTGAGACTCAAAGAACATCTTCTTTCTGTCAGCCTTCCTCGGCCCTCCTGACATAAACAATTATTACTAAACTTCTCCATCCCCTGCTCCATGCCTGGAATGTTTATAAGTTTGCTTCTTGTTTCCCCTTTTCTCCTGATGATTTTATTAACAGTTATGAATAGCATTTCACAAGAATGGTAGTCCCCGGTGAAGGGTCTGCAATTCCAAAGCTACCAGTCCTATAAATGAGCTAATTTCTTACTTTATCACTGATATAATTTTATAGTGCTCTTTTCGAATGCATTTAGGTCAAGGAAAGCCTTTATTGGTACCTACAGCTGAGATTCAGCAAGCTCTGAGATTCCACTGTCTGTTTGTAGTGAAAAGAAAACAAGAAAAGGAAAAATATAAAAGTCTGCCCTGGGTTTCTTCTCTGAAAGGTACTCTTGCTGAGGAACGCTCTAGTGATCCATCACTTAACATGACTCCACTAGTCTCAGACCAAGGTTAACACGCTGCTTCTTTCCCTTTTAAGCATCTCCTGTACCTGCCGTTTGCTTTCCATTACCTGGCCTCCCAGACTTTTGTCCAAGGAAACTGGTTTCTCCTGGTGGTAGAACGACAAGACACGGGCCCATGGGCATTCTGGCAGCATCCCCCATAGTGGCAAAAGATGTGGCTGCTGCCCAGAGCCCTGGCACTGCGCCCGTGGCCACCTCTGACAAACACCCACAAACACGCAGCAAAGCTAAATAAAGAGCCGCTGCGCGAGCGTTCCTGGCAGGGATGAGCAGCACTCTTTCCCTGCTTCCTTCAGAAAACAGTTTTCTGGAACATCAAGCCAAAGGAAAGGTGTAATTTATTGTGGGGATTGCAAATTACATAATTAGTTTTCAGGCGTTCCTTGGGTAATGACAATCTGTAACATTTGTAGTTGATTTGGCCAGAGGAAAAGTGGATGCGTTGGTGCATCTGTGACTAGCAAGAGGCCAAGGAGGAAGGGGAGAGGGGAACGCCTGGCTGAAGGGGACCAAGAGCAGCGTGGACTCAGGCCAAGTCCCAGATGACACCCTTTCTGCAGCCAAAGCTACAGCAGGCCTCTAAGATGCACACTCAGCAGGTAAGTTATTTCCCAAAAAAAGACCATGTGGGGCGGCCCGACGCCTCCTGAGCGGCTCTTTAACCGTCAGAGAAGCTCCTGCCCAGGGGCTGCTGAAGTCACTTACCTTAGCCCTGCGTTGACATGGTTCTGTTAGCTAGCTTGGCATCAACGAAAATCAGTCATTTTGCAAAACAGGAGGAAGGAGCCCTTCTCTTAGAAGAGATGAGGGCCAAAGAGAGGATGAATGGGGCAGGAGTGGAGAAAGGAAGCTTCCACCTGCCAGACATCCTCTTGGGTGGAACACCTCAGACCTGAACGCTATGAAAGGGGTTCTGCCTTCTGGAACCATCCCTGAAAGGCTCTAAGCCCCCTCTCGGTCTGACTCAGGCTCCTACCAGGGCTCCTTTGTTCTCTGATCACAACCAGGTGTGCTGTGAACGGCAAGGCGGGTCTGGCTGCAGGCAGGAAGCACCTGCTGAAGGTTCTTGCACTCAGAGAAGCCCATCCCAGGGGCTGTTCCTCCAACACTGAGAGCTCCAAACAGAGGGCAGGAGCTGCTCCTGAAACACAGTTGCTGCGGAGGTTATGGGGGGACGACTAGGCATTCAGGAAAAGGAGTAAAATACCCTAGTTAAGCAGGCTTGTTAGCTAACAGGGACCGAGCACCTACTGCCTATAACGCATTGTGGGAAAACTACAAACTCAGGAAGAGCCTAAGGAAGTCCAGTAGAGGCCAGCTCTGCAGTGCAGATGATTACATTACAATGTGGCGTGCAACTGCTTTACAAGAAAAACAGAAAGAGATTGAAGACAGAGAAGAGAGAGACAAAAAATGAGCAGGAAAAGAAAAGCAAAGGAGAAAGGACGAACATAGAAGTACTGAGGAGCAACGGCCCTGGGCCATGAATTAGAGGCCTGATGGATAGGAGGGATGGCCTATGGAGAAAAGAGTATTTTTCTCCAGAACAGGTGTCAGCCAATCACATTCTGCAAGACAAATCTGGCCCAGTGCCTGTTTTTGTAAATAAAGGTTTTCTTTTGGAACGCAGCCATGCCCATTGTTCATGCATTGTCTGTGGCTGCTTTTGTGCTACAGGGGCAAGGTTGAATGATAGCAAGACAGAGCCTGTGACCTGAAAAGCTTAAAATATTTACTACTCTTTGCAGGAGAACTTTGTCAAGCCCAGGTCAGGGAAAAAACCCTAATCACAAAATCATACCACAGGCATAAATGCATATCTTCTGCTGGCTGTGGTGGCTCATGCCTGTAATCCCAGCACTTTGGGAGGCTGGGGTGGGTGGATCACAAGGTCAGGAGTTGGAGACCAGCCTGACCAAGATGGTCAAACCCTGTCTCTACTAAAAATACAAAAATTAGCCAGGTGTGGTGGCGTGTGCCTGTAATCCCAGCTATTCAGAAGGCTGAGGCAAAAGAATCCCTTGAACCCAGGAGGCAGAGGTTGCAGTGAGCCAAACTTGTGCCACTGCACTCCAGCCTGGGTGACAAAGTGAGACTCTGTCTCAAAAAAAAAAAA
>PVKP010001968.1:0-72543 GCA_004027715.1 Plecturocebus donacophilus | reverse complement strand
AGGCATGTGTCATTAGAAATGTCACCATTTTTAGCTGTGTAAATAAAGCTAAAGATGTAAATAAAGATTGGTAAAGACACTTCATGAGATGGGGAGGGCATGGTATCTTGGAAAAAAAATACCATTAAGTAATCCAAAGAAGTGTCCAGAGAGAAGCTGCTAAATGATGGAGCAGTAAGTGGGTCTTGGGCTTCTTTATCTGGGTGTATTTCTAATCACTGAGGTTATAGAGTGTGTTTTCTTCCTATGGGGGAGGCTCATGCTTCCTTAGTTTGTACCAATCCCTTCCCCAGTGGTAACAGGAAGGAGAGATTCCAAGTATCTTTTGACAAGAAAGTCTGTCCTGAGGTCAGCTGAGTTCATCCTCCCATCTCCAAGAACACAACCTAATTTCATCCAGAAGAGGTGGTTACCTGCCCAATCTCTTCTGCATGGAAGATCAGGCCAGCCAAGATTAGTGACACACTGTTTAGCAATCCCTTCAGTTTGGTGCTATCACTTAGAAAATGGGGCAGGCTGGGCACCTGTCATCCTCTTTCCATCTAGGTGTGGGGATTGTGACTCAGGTTTTCCTAGCAAGTCCACTGTTGAGTGGCAGCCAGGATGCCTGAAGAAGAGTGAACTAGACAAGATCTCAGTGAGCACAGGAAGAGTGGGCAGGGGATTGGTTATGCAGCTTTCATGCATTTGAACAGTAAAAGGTTGGAATTTGATGACTGACCCATATACCACACATTATATGGACCTGGGAAGGGAGCTCCCGAAGTGCAGTAAGTGACATGAGTGGGTAGAATTGATCTCTGAATGCTTTTTCCTAGCCCAGGAATGGGAAAACAATAATAATAACAATATAGGTTGTATTGCTATTGTTATAATTACTATTGTTCATGTTATTTTGCTAGGCATGATGCCACGGGATTAGCATGCATCCATTCAATCCATTCATTCAAACCTGTCAACAACCCTAGGGATAGGTATCATTATTCCATTTTAGAAATGAGGAAACCAGGACTTAAGGAGCCCAAAGTACACGTGCTCAGCCAACTATGTTCTGTAAGACAAATCTGGCCCATTGCCTGTTTTTGTAAATATATATATTTTTTGGAATGCAGCCATGCCCATTGTTCATGTATTGTCTGTGGCAGCTTTTGTCCTACAAGGGCAGAGCTGAATGATAGCAAGACAGCCTATGGCCTACAACGGTAAAAATACTTACTACTCTTTGCAGAAGAACTTTGTCAAGCCCAGCTCAGGAACAAAGCCCTAATCAGGATGGTCAACCACAGACTGATCTGCCTCTGACCCAGAACCCATGGCAACCACTGCCAAGAGGAACTTGTTCCCACAGGAGAGGGGGTTCCTGAAGAGTCAGTTTTCTTTCATCAGGAACATTTTGAACATCAGGAGCATCTGAACATCTCAGGGAGTCCACAGCATCTCCAGTCTCCTGGCTCATGTTTCTGAGTGTAATCTGTAGGTCTAGCTTTCCCTCTACGCAGCCCCTGGTTTCTAAGGCCCTCTCTGTTTCATGCCCTGAAGCACGGACCAGGTTACTGGGTCTATGGTTAGTGGGTTGTGATCTTCCCACTCAACCCCTGCCTTCCTTTGTGGTTGAAGACTCCTCTTATTCTCATCTGCTTGGAGAGGGCTTCTAGGCTGGGGCTTCAGAGTCCCTGGTATCCAAGAGGGCAGCTGCCTAGAAACTGAATTTAAATGCTCCACCCTTCAATGTTTTGAGTTTAAATGTTGGCCTGGATCAAACTGGGGGTGCCTGCACTCTCTTATTCTTTGTGACAAAAGAACCCCCAGCATTTATGATAACTAAAATTCTGCCACCTGCCTAACAAAGCTGCTTGAATATTTTATGAGTCAAGGGATTACTTTGTTGCCCTCTTTACCAAGTACATGCAAGTCTATATAGATTACCTGATGGTTGAGGATTGAGCAATGGAGAGGAATTCGGGTCTCATATTGAGGTGAGATGATATCTCAGCCTTAGTCCCCTAGCCTAGCTTTCATTGATCTCTACCCTATTCTTAATGGTAACCCCCTTAGGATCCCCTTTGTAATCTTTATCTTTAATCCAGCCTTTGAACATGGAGGCCAGAAAGTTGGAGGAAAGCCAGGAGTTCAGTATCCTATGCAAGCATTACTTTCTTTCTCATAGAAAACAATCTGTATGTCAGTGCTGTGCTAACACTGCATCTCTAATATTATGGCTGTAGCTTTAGGCCAGTAAGCATTAATAAAACACACCTACTTGAACAGATGCAAGTCAGACACTAAAGAGAAAGTTATGAGGCTCAACGCTGATCCCAACCGCTCATTCATCTGTTCCTCTTCTATAGAATCTTTTATTAAAAAGTTTAAAAAAAAAAACTCTAACAGTTACACTGCAGCAAGGAATATGCTGTGTGTCTAAGGGAAACTGACATGTTTCTCAACCACGTTCTAGTATGGAAATATGATTTGGCTCTGGGCTTGTCCCAGGTAGCAGACACGTTTATAAGACCTAGACCTTATTTATGAAGACAGTGACAGAGCGTGATGAAGTGGCTGCCCTGAGCAGGGTGTGGGGGACCTAAGATGGATTTCACTCTTTTATTGCTATTAAAAGATTCTTAGCATTTATAGTGAAGAGAAATTGTGAGACTTTTTCTCTGGGGGTCATGAACAAAGCATCTAAGAAAAACCAAGGTATATTTTTTTCTGTTCTATATCTTTTAGCTCTTCTAAACCCACAATCCTGGTTATGATCTCTGTTTTCTGAGCTGCAAAACAATAGCAATCAGCTTTGTCACTTGTCAGGTAGGGACACCTTAGGGAGTGCCCAGAAAACCTGTGAGGTTGGAGGTCATGCCGGGGGACTTTCTAAAGTGGCATTTTTGAACTGTTGGACTGCTACCAATTAGTGTGTCCTAAAATCCTATTTTTAAAAGTAGTAGGATTAATAGAAAAGAAAGTACCAAGTGTCTGGATCATATATGTTGTGCTGTTTATATACACTGAGTCACTGCATAAAAAGTATTCATAATATGGGTTGCATTTAAAAGTATTTGAAAAATTCTGTTCTAAAGGTTAACCCCAGGTCAGTGAGGAGAACAGAATGTCCCCATTTCTTCTTCCTCCTGTGGCTTATTCCACATAAAGAGATTTTCCTAACGCTGGATCATCTAGCGCTCAACTGGCAGCCGATGCTTCCCAGTCCTGTGACGGGGCGCAGGTGCCCACTCTGGTACTCCCTCAGTAAGAACCAGGGCCTTTGCTCAAACTAAGAGTGAGCCAGATGGAGTGAGGCTCTCAACAGTGTAGTGGGGAGAAACTAACATTAATTTAGTATTTATTATGCATTGGCATACTTGTGGCTCTCCATAAAAGCACTTTACGTTGTTTCATAGGAAATAATGCATGTAGTTATATATATCATTTTTATTATACTTTTAGTTCTGGGGTACATGCACAGATCATGCAGGTTTGTTACATATGTATACACGTGCTTTGGTGGTGATTTGCTGCATCCAATGCCCCGTCATCTACATTAGGTATTTCTCCTAATGCTATCTCTCCCCTATCCCCCCACCCGCTGCTATTCCTACCCTAGCTCCTCATCCCACAGGTCCCGGAGTGTGATGTTCCCCTCCCTGTGTCCATGTGTTCTCATTGTTCAACACCTACTTATGAGTGAGAATATGTGGTGTTTGGTTTTCTGTTCTTGTGTCAGTTTGCTGAGAATTAAAGTTTCCAGTTTTATCCATGTCCCTGTAAAAGACATGAACTCATCCTTTTTCATGGCTGCATAATATTCCATGGTGTATATGTGCCACATTTTCTTTATTCAGTCTATCATTGATGGGCATTTGAGTTGGTTCCAAGTCTTTTCTATTGTGAACAGTGCCACAATAAACATACATGTGCATGTGTCTTTATAACAGAATGATTTATACTCATTTGGGTATATACCCAGTAATGGGATTGCTGGGTCTAATGGTATTTGTATTTCTAGACCCTTGAGTAATCGCCACACTGTCTTCCACATGGTTGAGTTAATTTACACTCCCACCAACAGTGTAAAAGTGTTCCTATTTCTCCATATCCTCTCCAGCATCTGTTGTCTCCTGATTTTTTAATGATCACCATTCTAACTGGCATGAGGTGGTATCTCAAGGTGGTTTTGATTTGCATTTTTCTAATGATCAGTGATCATGAGCTTATTTTCATATGTTTGTTGGCTGCATACGTGTCTTCTTTCAAAAAGTGTCTGTTCATATCTTTTGCCCACTTTTTGATGGAGTTGTTTTTTTCTTGTAAAGTTCTCCATAGACTCTGGATAGTAGATCTTTGTCAGATGGGTAGATTGCAAATTTTTTTTCCCATTCTGTTGGTTGCCAGTTCACTCTGATGATAGTTTATTTTGCTGTGCAGAAGCTCTTATGTTTAGTTAGATCCCATTTGTCTATTTTGACTTTTGTTGCCATTGTGTTTGCTGTTTTAGTCATGAAGTCCTCGCCCATACCTATGTCCTAAATGGTTTTGCCTAGGTTTTCTTCTAGAGTTTTTATGGTATTAGGTCTCATGTTTAAGTCTTTAATCCACCTAGAGTTAATTTTTGTATAAGGTGTCAGGAAGGGATCCAGTTTCAGTTTTCTGCATATGGCCAGCCAGTTTTCCCAACACCATTTATTCAACAGGGAATCCTTTCCCCATTGCTTGTTTTTGTCAGGCTTGTCAAAGATCAAGTGGTTGTAGTTGTGTGGCGTTCTTTCTGAGGCCTCCGTTCTGTTCCATTGGTCTACATCTCTGTTTTGGTACCAGTACCATGCTGTTTTGATGACTGTAGCTTTGTTTCTTGCTAGGAACTGCAGCCTGGAGCCGTTGCTATTCGGCCATCTTGGTGGAAATCCCTGTATTGGGTTTTATGATTAACAAAGCACTTCTTCCACAGTTGAGTCTGACTTGACCCTCACCACATACGTGTCAGGAGGTTATGGGAAGTATTATCCCCATTATAGAGATTAAAAAACTGAGAACAGATGGAGCAAATGACTCACAGGCTTACTAGGCAATAGAGCCAAGTTTTGAACCTAGGTGTTGCTACCAAGTCCACTGTTCTTTCTATTATAACTACTACTGCTAAGATTATAAAGACCATTGTGTCTTGAGTCTTGAGTTCCACTCTACAGTTTCTATTATGCTAGAGGCAAAAAATATGACTAACACCAAAAACAGCAGTAATATTTGGTTTCTTAGTCTGTTCAGATGGCAATAACAAAATACCATAAATTGGAGAGTTTATTAAACAACAGAGATTTATTTCTCACAATTCTGGAGGCTAAAAATCCAAGATCAGATGTGATATTTAATGAGGGCTCATTTCCTGATTCATAAATGGCACCTTCTAGCTGTGTCCTCAGAATGGGCAAAGGATAGCTCTGGGGCCTCTGTTATAAGGGCACCAATCTCATCCCCTGACAGCCCGGCCCCACTAAAGTTCTACCTCTCCCTACCATCAACTTAGGGGGTAGAATTTCAACATAAAAGTTTGGCATGGGGACACAAACTTTCAGACTATATCAGGGAGGAAAACTGGACATTATCATTATGTAGCGGTGATTTTTCAAACACCTTTAAAAGCGTAGAACAGGCCGGGCATGGTGGTTCATGCCTATAATCCCAGCACTTTGGGAGGTCAAGGCAGGTGGATCACGAGGTCAAGAGATCAAGATCATCCTGGTCAACATAGTGAAACCCCGTCTGCACTAAAAATACAAAAATTAGCTGGGCGTGGTAGTGTGCGCCTGTAGTCCCAGCTACTCGGGAGGCTGAGGCAGGAGAATTGCTTGAACCCAGGAGGCGGAGGTTGCAGTGAGCTGAGATCATTCCATTGTACTCCAGCCTGGGTAACAAGAGCGAAACTCCATCTCAAAAAAAAAAAAAGAAAAGAAAAGAAAAAGAAAAAAAGAAAAGCATAGAACAAAAGTGTGTCTTAAAATTTTTATTCTCATTATTAATATCTTACGGCACTCCACAGTATCAAACCAGATTACTAACCCCTTTATATAATACCAAGAATTTGCTCAGAAATCAACTCATCTGGCTTAGCAGGGAAACAGGAAAAACCAATATGCCTTTGCTCCCAGACTGCCTTCCCCAAGCTCTTTAGAGTGAAAAGCAAAAGATAAGAGTTTTCTCTGTCATTTTAAACAGGAAAAATTAATTGCTCCTGCAGAGATGAAAACTTTACCTTTGAAAAGAAACCACTGGTGCAAAATGCTTTTTTCTTCAGTTCCCACCTGTGGAGACCTAGGGTTTGGCAGCAAATTGGAACTTAAAGAGTGTATTCACAAAGACAAATGCCAGATTCCTCTCTAATTAGAAATGACCTGTCTGGTAGACACTGTGACTGAAGGCTGACAATAGGTAGAGGGAAGCAAGATGACGTACATAACATTTACATGTTTGAGAATGAGTGTCTTCACATTGCTGTGTATATATAACTAGGTCTGCTGTTGAACTTCTGAGTAGTAAAGAATAAATAAACAAGGTTTGCTAATCATATCATTATGGATTTGTAACTGGCATAGAAAGTACTTTCATGTATATATTTTTAAATTTTTCTCTGCAATAATAGTAAGCAGGCTTGCAATAACATTAGTGGCAGAATCCAATACATTAATTTATGAAGGAAGAAAACTTGGTCTAGGATTCAGGACTTGGCGCTTCTATTTTCAAATTGTTCCATCAGCTCGTGTCTCAGTTTTTTCCACCTGAAACAATGGAATGCTGCCCATTTGACTTCATAAAATCTATTACGGAGGAAAATGCAAGAGGACTTGATGGGAATTCACAGGCACTGTTTGTGATTTATGCAAGAAGTTCTTCTGTCCCCGCCATCTGACTACTACAGCTGTCCTGATAGAGCTCCCGCCTGTGCGTGGGACTGCACAACAGCATTGGAATCCGCTCTCTGAGTTCTAGATATGCCTCTGTTGATCGACATGGATTTGTGAAATTCATTTCAACATCACTTAAAGCACTTTCTCATCTGAATGAGGAAATGGAGCTATGAATACCACAGGGTTTTTGTAGTATCAGATATGAACATATATATGTACCAAAGTATTTTCTAAACGTAAGTGTATTTTAAAGCTAAATGTGTTCTGTGACGATCATTCAAATAAACAACTCAACCAATCACTTTCCTTTTCATTTGAGGAATGATGTAGAAAGACAAAGTAGTGGTGTCACAATAACTCGTTTGGCACAAGGAGGTCTCTGGAGTGCTCAGAGCTAGGGTGTTAGGTGTGGAAGGAAGTCAGAGCTGTGTTATTTTGAAGAGCATGAAGGTAGAGGTGACCCAACAGTGCAGGTGTATGAAATACCAGAGTAAAAACCTGAAGATGAACCAGAGCATCCAACCACTGGAAGAGGCCAAGGGACTCCAAGTCTGAGGCTGTGAGGCAGCTAACCATCTTAAAGTGTAGTCAACAGAGTGAGGAAAGAGAAAGGTGGGTAGAAGGCGGAGAAAGCTTGAGGATCCGGACCACAGAAGTGGCAGCCTTTTGCCAAAGAGCATGTGGGAAGGGAGAGTGAGGGAAGGGGATTCTGTCTGTTTGGTTTATAGAGATTTAATAATACTACAGAGATCTAATAATACTATGACTCATGGCAAGTCAAGGAGTTCATTTAGGCTTGTTTTGTGAAGGTATCTGGGCTTCCTATCAGAACAGTTGTTAGGTTAACAGGCTGAGGTCAATCTTGATCCTTTTGAGTGTCTCTGCAGATAGATATTCCCTTTGAAAATAGCAGGCCCTATATCTGAGAGATGGATGTTTCTAGGGACCATGGATACGGGAGACCATTTCCTTTCTGTTCTTATCTCCTACCCACAAATCTTGGGGAAGAAAAGAAGCAAAATGACAATGGCTTTTCTGATTTGGTTTCCTAAGCTGGCTTCCTGGATAAGTCACTTAGGTAAGTTTGTCTAATTTCATGGAGTGTTTCCAACAGTGGAGGCTTCGCATGGGTTGAGACAGGTAGTGAGCGAGAGATGAGCGTTACTATCCCTAAGCGGTTGGTTGCTGGACACCAGAGGCAAGCTAACCAACTCTCTGTCAAGTTAACTAAGGAATCTATATTTTAGATATTCACTGGAGCTAAAACTTTGTTTGGAAACTTCCAGTGTCATCTCTGCAGCCAACTAGCCAAATTGAAAGATCAGATCCAATATCATCTTTGATGAAATAGTAATCTCAGTACATGTGATGTTTCCCCATAGTATAGACAACACCAGCATGCCCGTTTATCCTGAAAGAAATCAGGGCCACAGTTACAGTGAATCTCTTTTCCTCATGGTTTCTCCCACTCATTTATTCATCAGATGCTTTTTTTTCCCTCCGTTCCTTTCTTGCTTTCCATATATCTATTTGAAATACATCTGAAATAAATCTCAAGGCTCCCAGGAATATTTCTGCTCATGTAAGCATGTGTACGGTTTCCATCCTCATGTTTTCACACAAGCAATGTTTTAATGCCAAAGGGAAAGAAAGGGATTTTGCTGTGTTTGTTTCTTTCTTTACTTTTTTTTTCAGTATGCTTTACTTTTTTTCTGGCCACAGTTGGATGCAGGCTATGGATTCTCTTTTAAATGTTCTTTCTGACTGAGGCAGAAGGCGGTAATGGAAAAGCTTAAATCCTGACTTTGCCACTTACTCATTATTTGACCTTCAATATGTGACTTAAATTCTATAAGCCTCAGATTTCTCCCTTATAAACTGAGGACAAAAAATAGAGATTAAGTATTTCTCTTACTCTATATAAAGCAGTAAGTATTTGTGGCTATACATTAGTTCCCTTTCCTTTCCTTTTTCAATTAGATAATCTTAAGACAATTTAACCAGAAAGTTCATATTGCTCAATTATAAACACGCATCTCTTCCTATCAAGGTTATCTGTGTGTTAGAACAGTGGGTCTTAAAGGCCCTGCAGTGTAAATAGAAGTGGGGTGATGCAGTAGAATGCAGGAGGGAGATATGACTTTGCTGCAATGGTTTCAAAATGGGAACGTGTGGGCAATGGATTAGCCTGTTGTGCAGCTCTGCTGGATATAAGTCCAGGTTAGCAACCAGGTACCGTCAAGTAACAAAATGATGCTTGTCTCCTCATAAACTTCCTGGGAAAATGAGGATTCAATTTAATATGGCTATAAAGGTAGAAAGGATCTCAAGAGATGATCAAGCTTAGACTTGGGCCACTTGGGATAAGGTAGGCAAAGTGCTTAGCCATGGGGTCGGTACATGGCTCCCCTTGTCAGTGTGCGTAATGGGGGAGTAGGGGTGGTTATAATAATAATAATAATTATTATTATTATTAGGAAGCATTTGTCTAGAATCAAGTCAAGCAAGGTTTGGTAACACCTTTCTTCTCTGCCTCCAGGCTTTACCCACATATCAGACCTACAAAGTCTAGAAGTATACCCCTCATGACTTCTAGGCTATGCCCCAAGTTCTCTAAGAAAGTTGAACCCTAGTGTGTCATTTAGCTTTACCATATCTTACACTAAAACATATACATGCTTATTGCTAAAGAAGGGAACCAAAGCCCTAAAAATGGCCATGATTATTAATCCAAGGACGTTTAGGGGCTCTGAGGCAGAGAGGAGGAGAGACTTGCAGCTGGATTCTCTATGGTGAGCAGAGAATTTGCATTGTGCATTCTGGAGTGGGCATCAAATGGACCGCTGGCAAGACACGGTGGTGGGTGGCTTTTGCCTACTTGTGTCTCAATCTCTGGCCTCTGTGCTAGTTTTCCCCCTAACACATCTCTCTGTCTTCTCCAGTGGGAATTCTGGGGAGCTGACCATTAGATAGTTTATCCGTTGTGCAAGCGCAGTTTCATAGAGTTTAGTCTGCTTAACTCAAATTCAGAAGCATTTATCAACCTGCCACCAAGGCAGGTGACAGCTAGTATATAACTGCACTAAAAATTCTTCCAAAATGATGCCTTCACTTGGTCCTTGAAGCTGTTGATTTAGAGGCCTTGAATTGGGAATGTCCTAGCTACAAGCCAAGGTGGACATGCTACTTTCTTTTATTATCTTCTGCTAAAAGCATAGGCAGTTTCATCCATACCTGTTGTTTCTATTCTTTTTTTTTCCCAGTTTTAAGATTGAGTTTTATTTTTCCAATATCTGTTGCATGTCATCATTCCATTAATTTCTGTCACCCCACTCATATCTACTAACGGTTCGCAGGCCTTACTTTTTAGCAGTTTTGTTGGACGTAAGCCCAGATACAAACCAGACAGTGTGAAGTTACAGAATGAAGCTTCTCTCTTTTTAATGAACTCCCAAGGTGAGTGGAAATCAGTTTAATATGGTTCTAGGTAGTCACATTTCCTTACAACATCCTCTTCACGAATCCTTTACACAACTACGTTTTTTATTTATTTACTTATTTATTATACTTTAGGTTCTGGGGTACATGTGCAGAACATGCAGGTTTATTACATAGGTATACATGTGGCATGGTGGTTTGCTGCATCTATCACCCTGTCATCTACATTAATTATTTCGCCTAATGCTATCCCTCCCTTGTCCCTCCACTCCCTGCTATCCCCCCCCAGCTCCCAACCCCCCGACAGGCCCTGGTGTGTCACGTTTCTCTCCCTGTGTCCATGCGTTCTCATTGTTCGACATCCACTTATGAGTGAGAACCTGCGTTGTTTGGTTTTCTGTTCTTGTGTCAGTTTGCTGAGAATGATGGTTTCCAGCTTCATCCATGTCCCTGCAAAGGACATGAACTCATCCTTTTTTATGGCTGCATAGTATTCCATGGTGTACATGTACCACATTTTCTTTATCCAGTCTATCATTGGTGGGCATTTGGGTTGATTCCAAGTCTTTGCTATTGTGAACAGTGCCACAATAAACATATGTACACACCTACATTTTTAAAGCATTAGTGTCCGCTAGATTCAAAAGTACTTAGAATTATGTGATAGTTGAATGTATCCCATGTGCAATACCCTCTTGGGGAAGCAGACCTTTCCTCTATGGTTTCTAGCCACTAAACCTGAAAGAATTATCTCAGGTCAGTGCAAAAAAAAAAAAAAAAAAAATTCAAAGGACTTTCCAATTGCTTTAAAAACAAGACTTCTCATCTAGAAAAACCCAAGAGGTTACAGTCTTGTGTGGCTTGATTAGTTATATGCAAGCTTTGTGCTATACAGTTATGCCACATATAAATAGTCCTCTGGTGACCTTGCAGGGTTTGAAGTTTTCTTGTGACCCATTAAACCAAATCATCTTCACTCTACACCTACAGCTGCTCCTTTGCTTCTTGCCTACTTTTTTCATGTATGTTTCATGTATCTTCAACCTTACCTCTGCCTGATGTTCAACTTCATATGTTGTAACATCCTGACCTCTCACATACCAGATTAGCCACATTACATTGGTAATTCCTTATTTTGAAAAATTGTAAAATATACACAATCTGACATCTCTTGGATTGTGCCCCCAATATGATGATCTGGATCCAGGAATTTATGGAACACCAAAATAAGGGCTCACCTCTCTGTGATGGTTGCTATTTCCTTTATGCCCTATTATAAAATAATCTGGATTTATTGGGATCTCTGTATATTGGGCAGCCATGTTAAAGCTTAGAAGTTTGCATTTAAGGAGACAGATTAGTGCCTCAGATCTTTAAAGTCAATCCTATCCTTTTCTCTGCTTTAAGCTGCAGCTGCTAATTGATTTCCCTCTGCTTTTATAGCAACGTAGATCCTGCTTCTTTTAAATGTCTATTTATTTTTGCACAGTACCATAAACAACAAAAATGAGCCTAAAAGATTTAGCACTGTAAGCCCCACCTAGTCCAGCTGCATTTACCATTTTATTGTTCTACTCACTCACAGGTTCACTCACAGGACATGTTTCTGTTGCAAGTATAACACAATGAGTCTTCACCAAAACATCAAAGCCCATTACTGAAAACAAAATTAAACATGTCCAGTGTAATTTAACACTAATATTAAAAAAAAAATGTTGTTTTCACTCCTGCTGCATACTGAATCCCTGATCCTTGGGGTGATCAGTAAGTAGAAACATATACCACAAAATACAGAAAGTGATTCTCTCCTACCTAGTAGGTGAATTGATTTGTAAAATGTAAAGTTAGCATAATGTCAACTCTTGGCAAGAGGAAAATTGAAGTACCAGTGGTTTTGAAGGAAGCGTTATGCTGTGACCAATGTGGGTCAAGAAAAAAATGAGGTCTGAGTAAACCTTCAATGAGTTCTATAATTGTACCTACCATTTATGATTGTGAAAGAGAATTCCCCCACCCCCAAGAAAAAGATAAAGCGTAAGTCCTGACAGCATGAGATGCAAATGTTATTATGACATGACTCCTGTCTTCCTCATTATTCACTCCACTCCCAAACTCCATTTCACAGCCACACTGATATGATAGATGTCTCCCGAGAGTGTCCTACCAATTGCAACTCATGGTTTTGCCAACATTAGTTAGTCAAATGAGAGCTCTGTTCTGCACCTTACTAACTGTAATCCATTCTTCTAAATGCTCTTCTGATATCTTCTTCTCTGAGAAACTTTTCTGACTTCTACAGTCTATGTCTGATGGCCAAATAGTGGACCAAGCATAGTTCTATTTAAAAAATTCTTGCTTGTATAGTGATCTCCGTATCTGTTATTTAAAATAAGTCTTTTTCTGCAATACCTCTTGAGATCAGAAGTGGTATTCTTTTTTTTTTTTGAGATGAAGCCTTTCTTGCTCTGTCCTCAGCTCACTGCAACGTCCACCTCCCAGGTTCAAGGGATTCTCCTGCCTCAGCCTCCCAAGTAGCTGGGATGACAAGCATGTGCCACCATACCTGGCTAATTTTTGTGTTTTTAGTAGAGATGGGGTTTTACCATGTTGATCAAGCTGGTCTTGAACATGTGACCTCAAGTGATCTGCCTGCCTCAGCCTCTCAAAGTACTGAGATTACAGGCGTGAGCCACCACACCCAGCCAGAGGTACTATTCTATTTATCGTTGGTTCACTAGCATCTAGAAGAAGGCCTTCTTTGGGAAAGAGTAGGTGCTCAATAATCATTTTCTGAAGACTTATGTAGATGACTATTGGATTAGCCACCATTCTCCCAACTTGGTTTTGTCTGCAGAAACAAGATCACAGTTTGTATACCTCCTTTGAGTGTGTGATCAATACCATATTGACATGAAGTAAATATGGCTCAGACCATCAGTGGAACTGAGGTCCAACCAACAATTCAGGAATGGTACATGAGGAAGTGGTATATAGGCAATGACAATGGTCACTATTAAAAAATCCATTTTCCTTCATTTGCCAAGATGAATTTTCTAATTCCTTCAATGGAGTGTTTATTTTGAGTCATACTCTGGTTATGAGAAGAAAAATGATCTTATTTTTATATTCTGAGTTACGGTGAAAGGAAATTGTGGTTTGAGAATTTAGAAGGGAGCTAAAAAGAAGGGCAGAGTAGATGACAGGGATGTTTCTTACAGTGCAACCCCAGGGGAGGGAAAGATGGCTGAGGCAAGGTCATCTGGATGTTAGACTAATAATGAAAATGATAATGATATCAGCTCAAACGTACCAAGCACTTGGTTATATGCCAGACCTACAACTAAACACTTCATATGCATTAACTCACTTAATCTCATAAACTTGTGTAGGATTGAAGTGCAGGGAGTTTAAGCAACTCATCCCAGAGCTCCAGAGAAAGGCAGAGGCAGAGCTAGGATTTGAACACAGACAGGCTAAACATAGACTCCATTTACTTCACATGGGGGACTTGGAAAAAGGAAGGTACAGGTTGACACAGTGTATAGCACTCTGTTGCATTATAACATGCTGTGACATCAGGTATTAGTGGATGAAGCTAAGATTGTGCTTTGGAAAGATAATGGAAGGATGAGCACTGCATGCATGGGATTTTCCCCTTAGTTATACAGAGTTAAGAAAACTTAACATGGTTTATATAAACTTATCATCTACTTCAACTATTTATACTCTACATTTTCTTTAGGACTATCGTAGAACTGAGAAGGCAGAAGCTGATTCCTTCTACCTAGATTCACTCTTCTGGTCCAATTATGCCAAGGGCTTATGTTTCTGAAGTGCCCAGTTTCATGAAGTGGTCCCTCCAAAATGTTGTCACAGTTTCATTTGCAATCTTGCAGAATACAAAGCGTGGGGCTTTGAGTCAAAATGGTTATAGTTTTTATAGTGTGACTTTGGATAATTCAAATAACCTCTTTGATTTTTCTGATTCCTCTTCTGTAAAATGAGGAGTGCAAGTTAGCTCTCCCACGGGGCTGTTGATGAATATCAAGTGGAATATTATGTCTGCAAGCATTTCCTAAACTTCAGGGAAATGATGCAAAGTGTTATACTAGGGTTTACGGTTGTTATGTTCATTCACTGTTCACTCAACAGCTATTTATGGAACTCCCACAATAGATCAGCTCTCTTAGGGGTGCCAGGGATTCTACAGAGAACAAGTAAACAAGACCCCTGCTCCAAGGAGAACAAATATTCCCATCGGGGTGGTAAAGGGGAAGAAGGCAATAAGCAAGAAAACAAACATAATAACTTTCAATTGTGACAAGTGCTCTGAAAAATAAAAATATGGAGCGAGTATAGGGTCGTTTTTGCTACGACATATTCCAACCGATATGACTGATGGCAGAATGCTTTCATGGACATCCATAGCACTATGGTATGAAATCCAGGGCGACTTGCGGCACCACTGAGCGTGCATTGTAACTCCTGATGCCTAGCTCCTGGTAGGCTCTTTGAACACATGTTTGTTGAATGCTCCACTAAGTGTATGTGACTTAGTTTCCTGATGCCTTCCTGCTATAAAAGATTCATGAAAGAGTCATGACATTTGTAGTTAAAATGGAACTTACAGCTTCAGTGATATCAACATCTTGATTTTGGTGGAGGTAGCTTAGTAGAGTAGTATGAAGGCAAGCTCTGGAGTAAGATGGCCCAGGATTTACTCTCAGTTCAATACCAGTTACCATACCCAAGTTGCTTCAACTCTGCATATCCATTTTCTTATCTAAGACATGAAGGTATTAAAATTCTTTTAACTCATAAGATTACTAATGGTGTGATATAAAATAATGCAAAAAGTACTTACAATCGTGCCTGAGTAAAGTAAACTTTCAATATATTTTTTTGGTGGATGAGAAAACTCAAAGCTTCAAGATATTTTCCCATAAGTCAATGTAAATTAGTAGAAAAATAACTAGAAATCAGAGTGCTGTTTAATATTTATTTTTACAACTCACAGCCATAGGCTCTGGTGTCCCTCTGGGCTTGGATTATGTTTTCAAGCAGGTCAGGCTGACCTAGGGAGCAAGTATGCCTTCTTTCTTACATTCAATTCAAGAGAAAGAGCCTCTGGCAGCTATTTCTCAGCTGCTTTGGCTTCTGTCTTTATGCAAAGCTGTGCCATCTAAGTAGTAAAAAGTGCTGTGCACACAAGGATGCCTTCACTGGGGACAAGCAGTTGGGACTTTGCTATTCTGGTCATTGTTAATAACTGTATCGATTACCTTTTGTTGAAATTCTACCATCTCCCAGGCACTAGACTAAGTAGTTTAGGGATACTTTAACATTTACTTCTCATAATAAACCTGTGAAATGGTTCTTACTATCCCCATTTTAAAACTAAGGAAAATCAGTTATGTAACTTCTTTAGTATCACACAGTTTCTGGTCCATCTGACTTCAGAACCCATCTGTTTTCCTTTAGAAGCTATTGCATAGATATGACCACACTCCTGCTATTATTATTTTGTCATGCCCATGATCCATCCATTCAGAACGTTCCAAAATTTAAAATATGAAATGCTTGCTACTCATAGGGAAATTCCCATCTAATCAACAATAGGAACACTTCCCAGTACATACACAGACAAAACCCTTTGCCCCAAATAGGGGATGGTGACTCCACTTACTTATCACAGCAAGGGTAAATGAGGGCTTTTTTTTTCCCCAAACAAAATTGAGCCTAGTAACAGGCATTGGTGGTGAGCTCTCTCTGGCAGCGATTACTGCAGTTTCCTGGCCACGCTGTAGATGAGGCATCCATTAGGCCTCAAGGGCTTGAAGTTAGAGCCTGAGTCACAGTTGCAGCTGCTAACATGGTGTGAATGTTGAAAGCTCTAATCAGACATCCAGCCATTGGCTTCACGGTTGCTTTTCTCTTTGATGAGGAAATATGCAATTCCTTAGGGGTGAATGTCAAATGTTCATAAATAGAGAAGCATCTGAAATATCTATGAGCAATTCTTATTTATAGGAATCATTTATCCAGAGTCTCTATATGCCTTTCCAGCTCCAGTATTTATCTATGGCATTATCTATCACCATGCAGTACCAATATTATCCACATGCTGTTTCTATTTATATGCATGGAATCTATCTCTCTAATTGTTTTCACTAGTGACCTCTCACTAGTGAGTACAGTAATTCACCTCCTGCAGGATGGTAGCACGTGCTTCGCTTTGACTGCTAATTCTACCTTCGGCAAGCCTATCCGAAAACCATTTGTCCATCCTTTCATAGTTTTTGCCCACATTTAGCAGCAACTACCTGTGTTTCTAGCTAGCATGTTTGGTCCAATCAATGTAGAACGCTTTTCCTTACATATTGTATTTTCCACATCCACCTTCTTACTTTCCTCTTCTGATAATTTCATAGATGTCCTCAGCACAACCAGTAACTGTTACCTAAATGCTTGTGACCAAAATGTTAAAATGAACATTAACTTTGTTTTCATTTCTGTTGTGAGATGGAGTCTCACTCTGTCACCCAGGCCAGAGGGCAGTGCCACTATCCCAGCTCACCGCAACCTCCACCTCCCAGGTTCAAGCGATTCTCCTGCCTCAGTCTCCCAAGTAGCTGGGACTAGAGGCGTATGCCACCATGCCCTGCTAATTTTTTGTATTTTTAGTAGAGACGGGTTTTTACCAGGTTGGCCAGGCTGGTCTCGAACTCCTGACCTCAACCAATCCACCCATCTCGGTCTCCCAAAGGGCTGGGATTACAGGCATGAGCCACCATGCCTGGCCGAAAAGAACATTGCCTTTGAATTGAGAATATACAAATTCCCATCAAATACCCAATCTTACAGGTGTACACCCTTGGGCTAATGTCATAAATAATTTGAGCAGCCGCATCTGTAGGACTTATTAGTGGTACTAATCTTGTAGTTGTGTTGTGTTGTAGTGTTTTAGGTAAGTTATAATTTATGTGTTCTGCTGTACCTACTGATTCTCTGTATAATACACTTTCCCAATAACCTATAAGTAACATTCCTTAAGCAGTTACTCTGTGTAAAGACTATGGATTGTGTTTCTCATGTCACTTAACCCCCAAATGATTCTAAGAAGTAGGTACTGTTGTTATGCTAATTTTATAAAATGAGAAAGCAATGCTCTAGAGGTTGGTAGCTTGGACAAGAATACACAAGTAGAAGGAACAGGAAGCAAGATTCCAATGCTAGTTTTTCTAAATCCAAAGTGCCATGTAGATTTTAGTTGTAGTATCCTCAGCACCTAGGACAATTCTTACCCTTGTAGATTCGACCTGACATCTATGAGCTATTGCTATCTTCAGAAATATGTTTATGTTTTGTGATATCTGATGACATGTAGTTGGTTTAACTTTGTGGATAAACCTGACAGTTAGTTCATGGATACAAATACATGCTTTAGGATTGGACACTTCAAACACATCAGTTTCTTCTCAGGAATATGAGTGGCATATTGAGGACAATGACGAAGCAATAATTTTATTTATTTTTTAAAATTGCATTTTAGGTTTTGGGGTACATGTGAAGAACATGCAAGATTGTTGCATAGGTACACACATGGCAGTGTGGTTTGCTGCCTTCCTCCCCTTCACCTGTATCTGGCATTTCTCCCCATGCTATTTCTCCCCAAGTCCCCACTACCCGTTGTCCCTCCCCTGTTTCCCCTGACAGACCCCAATGTGTGATGCTCCCTTCCCTGTGCCCATGTGTTCTCACTGTTCAACACCCGCCTATGAGTGAGAACATGCGGTGTTTGATTTTCTGTTCTTGTGTCAGTTTGCTGAGAATGATGGTTTCCAGCTTCATCCATACCCCTACAAAGGACACGAACTCATCGTTTTTTATGGCTGCATAGTATTCCGAGGTGTATATGTGCCACATTTCCAGTCTATCATCGATGGGCATTTGGGTTGGTTCCAGGTCTTTGCTATTGTAAACTGTGCTGCAATGAACATTCGTGTGCATGTGTCCTTATAATAGAACGATTTATAATCCTTTGGATATATAGCCAGTAATGGGATTGCTGGGTCAAATGGAATTTCTATTTCTAGGTCCATGAGGAATCGCCACACTGTCTTCCACAATGGTTGAACTAATTTACACTCCCACCAACAGTGTAAAAGTGTTCCTATTTTTCCACGCTCATCATCACTGGTCATTAGAGAAATGCAATAATTTTAAAAATAGCTAACATCTTTTGCTGTGCTCACTATATGCCAGCATATAATATTAAATACTTAATATATTGTTTTATCCTTACAACAACTCTCTGAAGTAGATAACATCATTATGCAATTGTAAAAATGGGAAAACTGAGTAACAAAGAACTGTAAGTTACCCAAGGACACACTCATAGTAATGTTTAAAACCAGGCTCTGAATGTTGATATTCTAGCTCCCTATAGTTGGAATCATTACTAAACCTTTTAAAACTTCATTAAAGATATTAATAGAATAGGGGTAATAACATGACCTAACTCAAAAAGTTGTGAGGATTAAATGAGAAACTGCCCTTGAGACAGTCCTTAGAACATAACACATTGAAGAATGAGCTCAATACAGGTTAATATCATCATTAGTAGCTGCTGGATTTCAAGCTCCCTGAGGGCAAGTATCACATCTAGTTCACTATTGTTTTCCCTACAGCACCCAGACAGTATGTTATTGCCTATGTTTGGTGCATCATTGATGCCTTTGAATGGAACTGAAGAAAGAATAGATACATTCAATGGGGATCAGAATTCTCTTGAAGAGATTTGAGAGGTGACCCTTAGGAGTGCTTGGGAGCTTGGATAAAGGTGAAATTGCTTCATTAGTGTCCTTCCATTCATCCGATGAAATTAGCAGAGCTCTGTGACCTCCTTAAGAAGCCCCATCACTTGGAATTGCATTGACCTAGGGCAGATGCAATACTGACACAGCTTACCACATCCCTGTAGTCCCCCTGCCTGGGCTGAGGAGGCACAGGAGCAGCCAGAAGCCAAGGGGTAGACAAACAAGGAGCCTCTCCCTCAACTTCTTTCATCTCCTTATTGCTTCCTGCCCACACGAGGTGCAGGCAGAATACAGATTTCCCTGTGGTAGGTGGTGGGTCTGTTAACATTTTCAGAAACATAGAAACATGTGCTCATCCAAAGCACACACATGTGTGTCTTCATAGACACACACATGAACATATGTGTCTTCATAGACACACACACACATACACACACACACACACACACACACAGGAAAAAGGAAGGATCAGTGATGGCAGGGACTACCAAAAATCAAGCTCCTTGGGCTTGGTTGTTGAACAGCAGCCCCTGCTGCAGGACCAGGCACCAAAGCATAATTTGTAGTCATGTAGTAGCAACATGCCTGGATGGCAGCATAAAACATTTATAAATCAGGCTCTAATGAACAGCCCCAGTGCTTTATGACTGCAGTCTCTTTCTCACATTTCAGCTGGTAGGAAAGAGGACGAAATTGTGTGTGTGTATGTGTGTGTGTGTACATATATATGAAGTATATAGTATGTATAAGAAATATATATATATGCAGGGAGAAAAAGAAAAACCGAATTTCTGACACAAAAGGAATGAAGGGGGCTGACTCTCCTGATGTCGTTGTGATAGTCAGTGATAATGATAACCGGTATGGCTAGCTATTCAGAACTCACCATGTGCTGGGCACTGAACTCAGAGCCATGCATGCATCATCTCCTATAATCCTAAAACATGCCATGGGGGAGGCTTCATTGCCCTCCCTTGCCAGATACGAAGCTGAGGCTCAGAGAAGTTTGGTAACTTGCCCTAAGTTCACAGTTCTCACAGTTGGTGAATGACCAACCTAGATTTGTAGGGCTTGGAGATATTCAGCCCCCAAATCGACCATTAAGGTATAGCAAACAGACATTATTGGATCAGACTAGACCTAGGCAAAACTTGAGAGCAAATGCCTAAACATGTTCAACTAGTTCGACTTCAGATTTAATCCTCTCACTAACAATCCGCAGTGGGAAGTCTTATCAGTTCACTTTATGGATACTAAACTCTGACAGTATCTTTAAGTTGCCCAAGGTCACACAGCGGATAAGCACTGGAGATGGAGTTAGGAAGCAAGCATGTCTGACCCCAAAGCTGTGTATTGTCCCTCGAACACCTAGGTGATGAGGGGCGAGTATTCTCCTTCCATATGCGCACTCATGCCTCTGAGTGTTGCCCACCATACACGAACACTTCTTGGGTACTCTCTCCTTCATGATTTCTAAGGCGGCTCATCCAGACCTACTGCAGCTGGCCAAGGCTCTCATGACAAGTCCTATGTCCTCGGCACCCTTACAGAATGGAGTTTGTCCAGACAGCAGAGTGCCTTACCAAAACTAAAAGCTTTGATAGTAGCAACATTTGAACCCAAAGGACAGCATCCCAAGTAGCAGGGATTTAGGGACAGGACTCTTCATGGGAAACAGATGTCAGGGGAAGGGGGTTAATGGCTACGCTCAACTTCACACTACTTCTGTATGATGACAACATTCTTTCATTAAAAGAGGATGTTTAACCTTAACTCAGTGGCTCCCCCCGTTCATGTTTGTGTCCTAGCACCTGGCACACTAATGCTCAATTAGTGCCCATGAACATTCCTTGCACAGATGTGAATGTCTAGGTCACTGCCTGTGGGAAGCACCTTGCCCAGGGTGAGGCTGGAGCCGCTTCCGGCATCCAGGGTGACCAGTGGTACTGGAAACATCCATCTGTGGATTTATCACAGCTAGACTCACATATTAGTTCCTCTGAGAAACATTCTCCAAAGCAATAATTAGGGTTCATGCTTCCCTATTCTGTATGCCGTAGAGCATGCTTTCACTAATACAATAGCCGCACAGCAAAAGAGGGAAGGGCTGAGCTTGCGCAGCAGTTGAGCCTCGTCTTGAGCACATGTCCTACCGTTTAGAAGCTGTATGAGCTTAGGAAAGGTAAGTAGCCTTTTCGAGGTTCTAATTCTTCTCTGTCAGGTCGAGGTAATCATATTTAACTTTTAGAGTTGCTTCAAGGATTAAAGATAATACAACTGAGAAGCGGGCCTGATAAGAAAGACACAGTGGTCTGGAGTCCACATGCAGCAGTCTTTTAGACCTACGCTGACCACCTTAATTCACATAGAAGTACACACTCCATCCCCTTACCCTACCCAAGTTTCCTGATTGTTCGTGACACCTAGCACTTTCTGACATTCGTAGATTTTACTTATGTTTGTTCTTTAGCCTGTCCCTGTTACTCCAAATCCCTCCTCAGCATGTAAGCTCTTAGAGAGCAAGTGGGTTTATTGCTTTGTTTACTAGTATGTCTGAGTGCTTACAACAGTGTCCTGGACGTAATAAGTTGTCCATGAATGTTTGGTGAATGAATGGATGAATGATTATTACCATGTAGTTTAATCAGTCTCCCCCTCCCTTACACACACACACACACACACACACACACACACACACACACACTCACACTCACACCCCACCTGCAAGCTGTGAACTGATAACTTCTTGAAGTCAGAAACTGTCTCCTGTTTTTCTCTGGCCCCAGGATTTAGCCATGTGCCCAGCATAGTCTTAAAGAAACAATGCTTTGGGCTGGTAAACTCCCAGTGATGTTCCCCAATGCCCCATGGCATTGAGTTTTAAGAGGCTCCAGTAGATCTAATTTTCCTGTACTTTTCTTGACTCTAGCTGCTGCTTCTCAGCAATTATTTCTTTATTTTCATTCCAAGCTTTTGCCCTTTTTTTCCTTGTGATACCCTCGTAAGCACGGAACAACATGTCTCCCTCCGGGAGGTTTTTGTTGAAATCTGTGCTACAGATATTGTATCCTCAGCATGGCCTTACACACTATTTGTAAAAGTGGTGTCAGGGGAGCTTATCCTGTGTATAGTTGATGTAAGGTGTTACGTGGGCTGAGTGAAGAAGAGGAACTGGAAAGACTATTCTGGAAAGAAAGAACAATTCTGGCAAGGGCTCATAAAAGCAAGAGGCCAAGACTACAGTGCCAAGAAAACATTTGTGAAACAAAAGACTCAGTTGTGGGATGTGGGAAAGAGCTTGTGGCATGTAGAAGACACCAGAGATAAAGAAATGAAAGAATGGATTCCAGGCTGACTGAATGGATTAACTCAGCATACCAGTCAATATTTTTTGAGGCCTTCCAGGTTCAGACTCCCATCCTGGGGGCCCGGGATGTCCTGGTAAATGAGACAGACACTGTCCCTGCCTTCCTGTGTCTTAGAGCCTAGTACGGAGCCAAGTCTGAATTAAGGAGTCACACGAGTGTATAAAAACAGTGGGTGACTACTATCCATGATGGCAGGAGGTTCTGATCTATTCAGAAGCGTCAGGGAAGGCCTCCCTAAAGAGGCCACTTTTAAATTGAGATTCAAAAATAAGGACTAGTTAGCCAGATAGAGGCGGGTGCGGTGAAGTGAAGAGCATTCTATGCAGAGGGAGTCCTATAGGGAAAGCCTCTGTTTTGAGAGAGAACGTGTAAAAACAGATGAAAGAAGGCCACATGGCTGGAGGTGGGTCGAGATATGGGATGGGTGAGAACCCCATCCTGAAAAGAGATGCAGGCCATAAGATGGATCATGGCCTTTACTGGAAGAACGGGAAGCTGCTGGATGGGTTTAGCCAACGAGTGACATGACCACATTTGCAGTTTTTAAACTCACTCTGGTTGATATGTAGGGAAGAGATAGTACCAACAGGGTACCCAGCTGTACAGTGATGGCTGAATCCAACTAGGAGATAATGAGGGTCTGGACACCATGCTGGCTGGGGGATGGATAAACTGGAGAGGGATTAAGCACCTAAAATGCACAGAAATTGGTGATAGAAACATGGCAGGTGGCAGAGGCTTTCAGTCTGGGGTCTGGATTTCTGGATCATGCAGCTCGGTGACCAGTGGTACCACCTGCTGGGATGCAGGAGCACTGGAGGAAGCCCAGGTGGACGCAGGGGAGAGCACGTGGGACTTTGGGACAAAACTGGGCTTCGCCACTCTCCAGTCATGAAAATTTCTGCCATTAGTTTATTTTATATTTATATATTTTATTGCGTTTTAGGTTTTGATGTACATGTGAAGAACATACAGGATTGTTGCATAGGTACATACATGGCAATGTGGTTTGCCGTCTTCCTCCCCATCATCTATATCTGGCATTTCTCCCCATGTTATCCCTCCCCAATTCGCCACCCCCTGCTGCCCCTATGCTAGTTCCCCCCTACAGACCCCAGTGTGTGATGCTCCCCTCCCCGTGTCCATGTGTTCTCCCTGTGCAACACCTGCCTGTGAGTGAGAACATGCGGTGTTTGATTTTGTGTTCTTGTGTCAGTTTGCTGAGAATGATGGTTTCCAGCTTCATCCATGTCCCTACAAAGGACACAAACTCATCGTTTTTGATGGCTGCATAATATTCCATGGTGTATATGTGCCACATTTTCCCTGTCCAGTCTATCATTGATGGGCATTTGGGTTGGTTCCAAGTCTTTGCTATTGTAAACAGTGCCACAATGAACATTCGTGTGCATGTGTCCTTATAATAGAACGATTTATAATCCTTTGGATATATACCCAGTAATGGGATTGCTGGGTCAAATGGAACTTCTATTTCTAGGTCTTTGAGGAATCGCCACACTGTCTTCCATGATGGTTGAACTAATTTACACTTCCACCTACAGTGTAAAAGTGTTCCTATTTCTACACATCGTCTCCAGCATCTGTTGTTTCCAGATTTTTTAATGATCGCCATTCTAACTGGCATGAGGTGGTATCTCAATGTAGTTTTGATTTGCATTTCTCTAATGACCAGTGATGATGAGCATTTTTTCATATGTTTGTTGGCCTCATATGTGTTTTCTTTTGTAAAGTGTCTGTTCATATCCTTTGCCCACTTTTGAATGGGCTTGTTTTTTTCTTGTAAATCTATTTTAGTTCTTTATAGATTCTGGATATTAGCCCTTTGTCAGATGGGTAGATTGCAATAATTTTTTCCCTTTCTGTTTGTTGCTGATTCACTCTAATGGCTGTTTCTTTTGCTGTGCAGAAGCTGTGGAATTTAATTAGGTCCCATTTGTCTATTTTGGCTTTTGTTGCCAATGCTTTTGGTGTTTTGGTCATGAAATCCTTGCCTATGCTTATGTCCTGAATGCTTTTGCCTAGGTTTTCTTCTAGGGTTTTTATGATGTTAGGTCTTATGTTTAAGTCTTTAATCCATCTGGAGTTAATTTTAGTGTAAGGTGTCAGGAAGGGGTCCAGTTTCTGCTTTCTGCACATGGCTAGCCAGTTTTCCCAACACCATTTATTAAACAGGGAATCCTTTCCCCAGTGCTTTTTTTTGTGAGGTTTCTCAAAGATCAGATGGTTGTAGATGTGTGGTGTTGCCTCTGAGGCCTCTGTTCCATTCCATTGGTCTATATCTCTGTTTTGGTACCAGTACCATGCTGTTTTGATTACTGCAGCCTTGTAGTATAGTTTGAAGTCAGGTAGTGTGATGCCTCCCGCTTTGTTCTTTTTGCTTAGAATTGACTTGGCTATGCAGGCTCTCTTTTGGTTCCATATGAAGTTTAAGGTAGTTTTTTCCAGTTCTGTGAAGAAGGTCATTGGTAGCTTGATGGGGATAGCATTCAATCTGTAAATTACTTTGGGCACTATGGTCATTTTCACGATATTGATTCTTCCTAACCATGAGCATGGAAGTTTCTCCATCTGTTTGTGTCATCTCTTATTTTGCTGTGAAACTCATTTGCTTCATTTCCAAAGTCAGTGTATTACAGTGCTGCCTGGTCCATGGGGTTGTTGAAAGAATAAGAGGAAACAAAATATCTAAGCATGTAATGCAGCTCTGGCTCTACACTTATGTTCCACAGACAACAGTGGTCATTGCATTTCTCAGGCTAGGTAACTAACCTTTTTGCATATCAGTTTCCTCATCTGTGGCATGGAAATAATAATGGTGGCTACACTGTGCTTTGCTGTGAAAGACAATGCACACACAGTGCCTGCCACCGAGTGGGTGCTCAATGCACATTACTTATCATTACCAAAGTTACAGAAGTCTGTTTCTGTTTAGCAGGAAGTGTAGGAAATTATGAAAGAAGCAACTAACCACAGAAGTATAATTGTTCCACACAGATATTTGCCTGTTTCTGTCAGTCTGTCTTTGCTAGAGTAGTCTTAGAGCTAGACCTCCACTTTCCAATCCATAAAGTGGAGATAAGGTTTGTTTCAATTTTATCTCCCAGTAACCATGGAGAAGGTCATTGAAAAAAAGACCTCCCAGCAACTGGGAATATTTGTGCTGTTATGGGTACAACAGAGCCCTACTTCTGAGCACACTCAGAAAGAGAGGAGATTCTCTTTCAAAACACTCAAAGACAGCATCTAGGTCTCCGGGGAGGTAGGGGCAGAGAAGCCAGGAGACAATGAAAGAGTAAAGGAGAAGGACAAAGACATAGCCTGGAGCTAACTGTGAAAGACAGTGGCCTGCCTGTTGCCCACCCTTTGCGGAAATGTCAAGTCAGAGCCCATCCACACGGATGAGAAATCAGATATAGGAACTGTGAGAGAATACATTCCAAGGAGTAATTTATTTCTGGAGGCTGAACCTATGTAATGTCCTTACTAATCTTGAGTTCCTGGGTTATAAAGCCTGCCATTAGGGATGAGTTATATTTTCAATAAGTCATTCTAGCTAATCAGACCCTCTCATCATGAGCTGCTAGAGAAGACAACATGATGAACCCCTCTGCAGATCTGAGCAGGGGTCCCAGATGAGGAGAGAATCCTTGGCAAAGGCCTCTACCCTAAACGCATTCTGCTATCTCCCCTCCCCTTGGAATTGAGCAGAGGGAAACACAGACTTCACGAGCACAGGAAGATGACGGGATCTGTGTTTGATAAGGTTATGATTAAATCAAGGTTTTTGCTCTAATTACACTGCATTTAAATAAATGCAGCCTAGTAACTAATTGTAATTGATGTGCAATTAAACATGTATTTATATCACCATTGCCTTTCCCTGTGCAGCTGTCTATTCCGGCTTCTCACTGTGGCTGGGGATACTGAAATCTGCCTGATACTCAGGAGAAGGAAGCTCCACTTCTCCCACGTGGATGCCGTGTTCCAGTTTTTCAGCAGGAGATCTAGGGGGACAGTGAGCAATAGCTGGATTGCTTAACCTCAAATCTCTGAGAAAGAAGACCCACACATATCATTCAAGCCCTGTAACTCAAGGAGCACTCTTAAACATGCCATTATATTCATAAGCATATGGTGCTCTGTCTCTCCTTGGGTTTATACTAAGCTCCTTGAGGTTTTTATTTATCAGATTTGTGTACTCCTCAGTGTCTTCCCCCTTCCCCTGTATTTCACACATAATAGCTACCCGATAACATTGTGGAAACAAACTTTAAATATTAGGGTGGAATCTTCCCCTGAATATGTGTAATTTATGCTACTGAATTTAAGACTTAGACCTTGACCCTTTATTGGGCAAACTGGTAAAAATGGTGCAGTAATGATAGCATCACAATAAGGTCACAGGTCCTTCTTCCCCATATTTCCCTGTCTCTGTGTGCCCTTAACCTTTGAGTAGAAGACAAGTTCTAATCTTCTCTGCATGCCAGATGGGCCATTAAACTGGGACCCAGTGGGGGGGTGTAGCAAATCACAACTATATAAGATATCACTGAAGTCATCAAGAAGCAGTGGTGAAGATCAAGGGCAGTTGAGGGGAACAAATTGCAACTATGCAATTTTTTTTTTTATGAGAATCATCAGAAATCAGTGATGGTCTCTGAGATGCTAGGTGGAAAGTCTGAGAATTTCTATACAGAAGACAAGACCCAGATACTGCAAGATGGAAAAAGAGGAATGGGTAAGCAATTGCATGAAGATGGAAGCTCTGTTTATATTTCACTGAACATTTATCAATGGCCTTTGCTAGAATAAATTATAAGGCTGAAGAAGATACACCCTTAGGATGTTCCTATTCTCCACTACCAAAACTGAGAAAACTGGCTCAGGCAAAGGATGAAAAAATGGAAATAAAAGCAGGTTGTGTGCATATAACGCGGAGCTCCAAGTTGACTGTTTATTTGGGACCCAGATGAACATCATAATACTTTGGCCTGACTCCCCTGCAGCCCTGATGGAAGACATCCAGTTGAGTCTCTTGTCACCCATCCGAGTGCTAATTAAGGAGCCAGAGAAATGCCACAGTCCACCTCATCTGTTTGTGTTCTTCTGCTGAAAGGACACCATGCATCTCCCTGACAGCTAGTCATTACAGGAGCATATGGGCACATCACACTTCTGCCAGGGACAGCTAAGCCCCTAAGAACCCAGGTAGAACTCTGAGCTACACTGGCCTGTATGTGTCCACTGCCACTCCAATGATACAAGGAGGTGTACACCCCACCAACTAAGATGGCTGGTGCAAGTTTTGACCTCCCAAAGGAGTGTGAGACACATGTGAATGGGGTGAAAGAGTTAGTAGAGGAGGAAAATGCAGAGGAGGGAGAAACAGCTGATTTGTGTTATTACAACTTTGTCAGTTCCATTTCAGATCCAAGGTACTTGGAAGGTGCAAAATGACTTTCCACATATTAAAAAAAAATTGCTGTCCTTTCCACTTTTACGGCTCTTGGATATCGAGCATTTCACTATGCAATATTTTATTTGACCTTTATCCTCTGGCAAGAATGATTATCTCTAAGTGACTAATTAAAAAAACAGGGAGACCCAGAAAGGTTAAGGAATTCTTCAAGGTCACAGTACTATGTAAATGACAGGACTGGGAGTAAAACCCCAGTTTTCAGATTTTTAGTCCAATGGTCCTTAAAAGCCAGCCAAATAAATGGGCACAAGGGATCTTTTAAGAGTGATGGAAATGTTTTAAAACTAGACATAGTGATGGCTGCAAAACTCTGTAAATTTTTTAGAAATAATTACATGCTTTAAAAAGGTGAGCGTTATGGTATGTAAATTATATTTCAATACAGCTCTTAAAAATAAAGGCAGCCAAGTGTAGTCAGTAGAGCCTGGGATTTGGTGTTATTATTCTATAGTTCAGATCCTGATTCTAGCTCTTCTGCCCTGGGCAACGTTGGGTAAGTTCTTTAATTTCTTTAAATATCAATTTCTTCATCTGTAGAATTGGAATAATATTATCTACTTCCGAAGATTGCTGTGAGGATCTGGACCTAAAGCAATAATAGCTAATTTTATTTCTTTTATTTCTGAGGACTAGAAATTGAGATATAAAAAATAAGGTAATTAGCTCTCTACTGCTTGCTTAATTGCTAATGCTTATCTGTGGATCTTGTATGAGCATTAGGCGTGTGATATTGTTTTGGTCAAAGGTCTAAATCAGTGCTTTTAATTGGCATTCAGCTAGCAAATAGCAGTGATTTGGCATACTAAGGAGACATACATCTTCGTTTTCTCCTAAACTCCTTATTCTAAAACTTGGCTGGTCATCTGGGGAGTTGTCAATCCTGATGCTTTGGCCCCACCCCAGATATTCTGATTTAATTCCCATGTGATTCTAATTGCAGCAGAGTTAAAGCAAAAACTCATTGGCTTTCAACTTGACCACAAACGATTCATGTGGGAAGCTTTAAAAGCAACGAAGCCTGAACCTCGTGCCCAGAGATTCTGATTTAAATGGTCCAGAGTGAAGTCCGTGTGCTTTAAAAGTTCCCCAGGTGATTCTAATATGCAGCTAGGCCTGAGAGCCACTGCTTCAAACCTTTTCAATAGGCAAGATGCCTTATAGGTAGGAGATAAGGGATCTACTCCATAGCAGCCTGCCTCATTCCTCTTCTCTGCTTCCAGGAAAGAGGTTCACAGGATGGTATATTATGCACTCCATTAGATGTTGACCTGGGGTAACCAGCCATAGGCTGGCTGCAGTGAAACGAGCACTGGGGCATTTAGAACTCCTCAAGGAATGTAGGAAGGATATTTTTAAGTGAAGATAATGTACCTTGCAAAAAGAGGCATTGGGAAAGCAGTTTTAGTGTTCTTCGAGTCACGTACTCTACATAGTTCCTAGGGGCTTGGAGGTGGATCAGAACAGAGAGTCTCCATTCAGGAGATTCTCAGGAAATGGACTGGTATGGTTTGGCTCTGTGTCCCCACCCAAATACCATCTCCAATTGTAATCCCCATGTATGGAAGGAGGGACATAAAATCCCAGCGTGACTAGACTGGATCATGGAGGCAGCTTCCCCCAGGCTGTTCTCATGATAGTGAGTGAGTTCTCATGAGACCTGATGGTTTTATAAGCATCTGGCATTTTCTCTGTTTGCACATCTTTCTCTCCTGCTGCCTTGTTGAAGAAGGTGCCTGCTTCCCCTTCCGTCATGATTGTAAGTTTCCCGGGGCCTTTCCAGCCATGTGGAACTGTGAGTCAATTAAACCTCTTTCCTTTATCAATTCCTCAGTCTCAGGTAGCATATTTATAGCAGTGTACTTATGGACTAATACACGGACCATCCATTCATTCATCCAACAATGCGTATGCAGTAGTTTCTCTGCAGTAGGTGCCATGACAATGTTGAGGGAAGCAGATGCAGTCATCTTCTCACAACTAAATGATAAAACAATAAAAACCTGCCAGCTGCAGGCAAACTATTCACCAAAATGAGTCTGAACTTCCCACCATCTCCCTCTTTCCATAGGAAACTCAATTCTTTGTTGGCCATCCCAGCAGCTTGCAGAGAATGGCTCCTACATCCCTCCTGTGTGCACACTTCTCAGGGCCCCACTGCTCACCATCCCCATGCCTTCCCCATCCAGGTTCAAGTTAATGCCCTGCCTTCTTTTCCTGCTACTGCCCCTGCCCAGGCCCAGATTCTTTATTTATCATGCTGGTTACTACTCTAGAGACTCTGAGGATGGGAGAATTTGAGGGTTTCATGAGTCAGATAGAACTACTCTTCGCAGATTTTGTTGGAAAAACTTTTTCATATGATAAAGATGTTTCCAGGAAATTCTGGGGATACAGAAAGTTTTGCCCTCTGAATTGGTTTGATATATATCTTATCACTTCAACCGGATCTCCTGTTCTCAGTACCAAGGGTAAAGCAATGATGCTGTGTCCTTGACAAGGTGATGAACCTTTCTGTCCTCACTGTTTGCCCCCATCAAAATTGTTTAAAGCCCCCTCCTACAGGGTTAGGTGGGCAGAACGAGCCAGTTCTAGTAAACGTAGCTGTGAGAATCAGCTCTTGCCCCAAATCCTAGAGATTAATAGTCTCAGGAATCAGAGAACCTATAGGTCCAGCTCTCAATTTTCTCCCAGGGCTTTATATGCAGCACTGCTTTCTTCCACTTATTGCCCTCTTTCCCAGAATAGTAGATGAGGGTGATGCTATCAGGAAAGCACTTAGAAAGGATAAGAGTGAGTGATCCTTCCATTGCTGTGATTGGTGACATTACTCACCCTTAATCAGATGGTCTAAAGCAACTTATAAATCCAGTCCATTCAATAATTGACCCAAAAGCCTCTCCAAACACATTTTAGAAGAGATGGCAGAACATTATTATTGATTTCCTATATTCCAGTTTATCAATAAAATGGGCATGGCAATAATTAATAAAATAATATGCTTCACACCATATCTACATAATATAAATATTACCTATTACTATCAATGTTGACCAGAAGGAAACTATTTTTTCATTTTTATTTTGTTTTGTTTTTGACCTTCTGGAATGCTTACTTGATAGACAGTGTAATTAGAAAATACTTGCTATGTGACAAGTATTTTTTTTCAGCATTTCTAGTATCTCATTGAAGCCATACAACAATGCATCATATAGGTATTCTTATCACTCCATTTTATAGCTAAAAGAAAGGTCAAGGGTAATTTAGGTAACCATATCAATAATGATTCTGGGTGTTAATAAGAGTGTTTGGCAGAGCCCAGAGGAAATGAAGGTGGAGGGGATATGGGTTTTGATGGAGAAAGAATTATCCGAAACGGTAGCAAAGAAAACAGAGGCAATGTGGGCGCAGTGGAGCACTCGTGGTGTGAGGGCAATTGGGTACTTGGTTCTTCAGCAAAGTTCTGCTTATAAAATAGCATGTGATAGGTGCTACAGGGAATGTGTGAAAAATAGGAAGGGGGCAGGAGCAGAGATAAGACTGGGAAGTCAAATAATGCCATGCATATTGGTAATTTCTCCAACATTTAATCCATGCCATGTATAGACACTTTTTAATAAAATAATGGATGAAGAAATGAATAAGTAATGTCCATAGCCTAAGGCAGCAAGAATGATGACATCTTGCTACTTATCAAGCCGTGAAAATGGCTGTCCCTTTTGAACCCAGTTATCAGTACATTTCAGCTCCACTAAATAGGTGTTTTTCCCATGGGAAACAGCCGAACAGAGTCCTCTTATCCTTTGCGTTGAATGTGATTGGGTTGAGAGGGACTGAGCATCCCACCAGCACATAGGTGGCTACCTTTATGCTATAGAAATGACAAAGCAGTAGCATTAAAGTTCCTAGGCCAAAATGGCTGAACAGTGTAGCAATGGGAAGATTAACAATTTTTTCTTATTTTCAAAATTGTAAAAGGACCAAAAAGAGCAGCTCCTTCTGTGACTTTCTATTAAAATTAAAGTGTGATGTAGACAAAGACCTCACTCACTCTGCTTCTAAAGCAAGCACAGTGTTGCTGAGGCAGGAGATCCTTGCTGTCCTGAATGCTACCCAGCACACGCTGCCTAGGACGAGGATCTGGGCACCAAAGCTAATGGGAATCGCCCCTGCAGAGCACAGATACTAAGCCTAGCATAATCTGTGCCATGCCTCTCACTTCTGGAGCTTGTGAAGAAAAGTGGCCAGAGCTGCTACTCTCTCTCTTCTAGATATAATTCCACTTTTATCCATAATAAGGTCCATCAGGATTTGGGCAATTTTATTCTCACATGATTTAGTATTCTGATATTTTCCTTGTGATTGGCATAAGATCAACCAAAAAAAAAAAAAAATAGAAAGCCATCACCTTATTTTTATAGCTCCTTGTTCTACTTATCAAATGCCCTCAGATTCCATAGCTGCTGGCGATTCTGATTTGAATTCTGTAGCCAATGCTGATTTGTGTGCACGTCTTCTAGTAGAAGGAATGGCTACTTACTATGCCAAATGTGATCCCAGTGTGCATAGCAGCCTGGCTGCTTCTTAGGGGCTCTTCCCAGGAACTTGCAATTTGCTGAGGCAAAGCAGAGAAAGCTGTGTAAACTGAAACCATGCAGCACTGAAATGTACTGTAGATTGGACTCATTTAGAATTTTACAGCACCCATCTTTTCTCAGTCTCCTAGAGAACTGGCAATGGATAAGCAAGGCATGCTCAGATTAGCTTTCGATGAGAAAGCTCTCCTCACTAGACAGTGAGTAGCCCTGCATATTCAATCAACACCGAGCTTGGAATCCAGAGGATCCCTGCTCAAACTCCAGTTTGGCCATCTAATAGGTCTGTGATTTCAGGCAGGCTGCTTTACTACAGTTGATTTCAGTTTCCTCATCAGTGAGGCTGCAAAGATAAAAAGAGTGGTAATTTGTAAAGCACCTAAAATTGTATTTGGAGCATGGAAAGTACTCAAGAAATATTGGCTATTATTGATATTACTATAATCTCCTTTTCCCCTATGTATATTTATATTGCTACCATAAATAGTTTAAAGACAAATATGTTTATGATATTAATTCCAAATTTCTTCCATGAAAGTTTAATGGTTTGTCTCACTATTTTTCTACCATGGATCATCAACCTGAGCCCAAACAAAACTTACTAAAAGGCTAAACACACTGATGATATCTCAGTGTGGGTTTGATTTGCATTTCTCTAATGATCAGTGATGATGAGCATTTTTTCATATGTTTGTTGGCCTCATATATGTCCTTTTTAAAGTGTCTGTTCATATCCTTCACCCACTTTTGAATGGGGTTGTTTTTTTCTTGTATATCTATTTTAGTTCTTTGTAGATTCTGAATATTAGCCCTTTGTCTGATAGGTAGATTGCAAAATTTTTTTCCTATTCTGTTGGTTGCCGATTCACTCTAATGATGGTTTCTTTTGCTGTACAGAAGCTCTGGAGTTTAATTAGATCCCATTTGTCTATCCTGGCTTTTATTGCCATTGCTTTTGGTGTTTTAGTCATGAAGTCCTTGCATATGCCTATGTCCTGGATGGTTTTGCCTACGTTTTCTTCTAGTGTTTTTATGGTGTTAGGTTTTATGTTTAAATCTTTGATCCATTTGGAGTTAATTTTAGGGTAAGGTGATAGGTAGGGGTCCAGTTTCTGCTTTCTACACATTGCTAGCCAGTTTTCCAACACCATTGGAGTCCTTTCCCCATTGCTTGTTTTTGCCGAGTTTGTCAAAGATCAGAGGGTTGTAGATGTGTGGTGTTTATTCTGGGGTCTCTGTTCTGTTTCATTGGTCTATGTCTCTGTTTTGATACCAGTACCATGCTGTTTTGATTACTGCAGCCTTGTAGTATAGTTTGAAGTCTGGCAGTGTGATGCCTCTGGCTTTGTTCTTTTTGCTTAGGATTGTCTTGGCTATGTGGGGTCTTTTGTGATTCCATATGAAGTTTAAGGTGGTTTTTTCCAGGTCTGTGAAGAAGGTCATTCGTAGCTTGATGGGGATAGCATTGAATCTATAGATTACTTTGGGCAGTATGGCCATTTTCATGATATTGATTATTCCTAACCATGAGCATGGAATGTTTCTCCATCTGTTTGTGTCCTCTCTTATTTTGTTGAGCAGTGGTTTGTAGTTCTCCTTGAAGAGGTCCTTTACATCGTTTGTTAGTTGTATTACTAGGTATTTTATTCTCTTTGTAGCAATTGTGAATGGGAGTTCCTTCTTGATTTGGCTCTCTGTTTGTCTGTTATTGGTATATAGGAATGCTTGTGATTTTTGCACATTGATTTTGTATCCTGAGACTTTGCTGAAGTTGCTTATCAGTTTGGGAAGATTTTGGGCTGAGACAATGGGGCCTTCTAGATATACAATCATGTCATCTGCAAATAGAGACAGTTTGACTTCCTCCTTTCCTAATTGAATACCTATGGCAGAGTTTTTAACTCAGCAAATTCTCTCCTTCAAAATCAACTATAAAACTAGAAAAAAGTTTAAGAAAAAACATTTTCAGTCTTTGGAAATCAACCAAATGCATATATAAAGTTGAGGAGCAGTTGTTTAAAAAGAAATACTGAACCTCTGGTGGGAAAATTGGAAGTCTGGCATTCTTGCTGTGGGTGCTCCTACTTTTTTCCAGTATTCAATTGACATAATAGTTCTAACAGAGTGGATCTAATCTGTGAATAACAGAAGCTTCACTGAAAAAGAGGGTCGACTTGATTTGTAGCAAGCAGGAAAAAAACACCCCACATTAAGCAGCATTGTCAATATTTATAGTTATCTCTGTCATGAATGAATGAATGGCCAGTCTTTCAGCAAGCCTGAGGTGTGGACCTGGTCAAGCAATAAAGTAGAAGACCAGCCAGGAACTGAACAGGGAAAGCTGGGAGGCAAGACAGCTCTAAGGGGCCTGGGTAAGCTTTCTACCAATCCCCAGCTAACTGGAAAGCTGTGCACACATGTAAGGTAGACTGAAGATAATCTAAGTTATCTACACATAATCGTCTGACTCCACGTATCTACGTTATCTACACATAAACGTCTGTATACGTGTGCAAGAGGAAGTGAGAAAAATAAAATCTGGAGCCAGCTTAAAAGCTAGATGGGTCTGAATATGCTCCCCAACACATACACAGATCCACTGGCAGAGGCTAGAGACTTGGTAGATTGACATGTGGAGAGCAACTTCTCAAACATCATTGTTTAATTACTGAGCTGTATATAACTGTGTGGCCCTTAAATATCCATGAATAAAATAAAAACAAGAATTTTTTTAAATGGAGCAGAAACAACAGCAGTCACCTATAAAGGGGAAACAGATCACAGACTTAGTCAAAGCAAGTTACTAAAATAAAAGAGAAAAAAAAAAGCAGCAAAGCCAAATATCATTGTGTAGGGAAAACATATCAGAATTCAGGGTTAGTACAATGCATTATCTACAATTTTTCAGCCTTCAATAAGAATTATGATACAATGAAGGAAAGATGAAAGTATGACCCTTACTCAAAAGTTAAAAAACAAGCAATGATTACCAACTACCTTTGAGTGGGCCTATAGATTGAATTTAGCAGACAAAGACTTGAAAGTTGTGATTGTAAATATGTTCAAAGGACTAAACAACACTGTGCTTAACTACAGACAAATATGATGATAGTAAATCAATAAGTAGAGGATTTCAATGAAGCAACAGAAATTATGAAAGAGCCATATGAAATTCTGGAGTTGAAAAACATAATAACTAAAATAAAATTGTATGAAAGGAACTCAATAGTAGAATTGAAATATTAGAAGACATCGTCAGAAAATTTAATGGCAGATCAATAGAAATTATTTAATCTGAAGAACAGAGAATAAAAAACGATAACAGATAGAAACTTAAAGGGTGTCAGTGCATACATTTTAGAAGTCTCAGATAAAGGAAGAAGAAAGGCCAGAAAAAGAATATGAAAAAGTAATGGATACAAGCTAACCAAATTTGACCAGGTGTCGTGGCTCATGCCTATGATCCCAGCACTTTGGCAGGTCGAGGAAGGTGAATCACTTGAGTTCAGGAGTTAAAGACAAGCCTAGCCAGCATGGTGAAACATCGTCTCTACTAAAAATATAAAAATTAGCCAGGCATGGTGGCACAGCACCTGTAGTTCTAGCTACTCAGGAGGCTGGATCAGGAGAACTGCTTGAACCCGGGAGGCTGAGGTTGCAGTGAGCCAAGATTGTGCCACTGCACTCCAGCCTGGGCAACAGAAGGAGACTCCATCTCAAAAACAACAACAAAAAAAAACCCTACCCAAAGTTGATTGAAAGTAGTAATCTGTAAGACAATGGAACTCAAATTCTAAATAAGATAGATGCCTTGTAACCAAAATGTTCAAAGCCAAACACAAGTAGAATTTCTCCTTATGTACAGATAAAGAGAATATAAAATTAATGGCAGACGACTTCTTATCAGAAACAACAGAGTCAAAACAGTGAAATGACATGCTAAGAGCAATGAAAGCAAAACATTCACACAAAAAAACTGTCAGCTATCTAGGAACATTATCCTTCAGAAATGAAAACAAGACATTGCCAGACAATCAAAGCTTGAGAGAGCGCTTTTCTAGCTGAGATGTCATACAGGAAATACTGAAGAGTCATTTAAGTTGGAGAGAAATAACACCAGATGGTAACTCAAATTCACATGAAGAGATAAAAAGGAAAAGGAAATCTAAGTATATGTGCAATTGTCATCCAAAAGACTACCAGGCTGGCTAAATAGTAGAAAAGAGAGTTTTATTGGCAATATCAGTTTGCAAACTGAAGGAGACAGTTTCAGGCATGTGTTGAAGGTACTCTCTCTTTTAAAAGGGAAGAGGGTAGGTTGGCTTTTATGCTTCACAGGGTCTGTGTCATACAATAGAGTCATACATATTTAGCAGGTTTGGGAGAAAAGCTATACATATTTATGAGGGGAGATTGAGAGCATGCACAATGTATAAACATTTACCAGATTTACCAAGCACAATTTACCAAAATGGATTCGAGAAGAAATAGAAAATACAAATATATCTATAACAAGTAAAGAAATTAAGTTAGTAAATAAATATTCTTTTACCAAGAAAATCTTGGGCACAGATGGCTGCACTGATGCTCTATAAAAAAAAAAAATGAAATAATACTAAGCTTTCACCAAGTCTTTCAGATAATAATAAAGGAGAATACATTTCTCAATATATGAAGCCAGTATTACTGTGCTAACAATTCCAGATTAAAAGAATAAAGTAAAATACAGATCAATATCCTTCATGAGCATAAACACAAGAACACTTAACACATTATTAGCAAACTAAATTTGGCAAAGCATAAAAAAGGATTATATCTCATTATTAAGTGAGATTTATCCTAAGAATGCAAGGTTGGTTTAAAATTCACAACTCAATTCATATAGTAAACAATATAATGTATAGTGTATTATATGCAGTACACAGTGTAAAGGACAAAGACAGCACAATCATCTCAATCACTGCCTAAAAAAGGATTTAACAAAATTAACCACCCTTATTCATATATTGAAAAATTCAATATTATTAAATGACAATTTTCCTTATTGATTTATAGATTCAAAGTGACCTATAAGATAATCCCAATAGATCTTTTGTAGAAGCTGACAAATAGCTTTTAAAATGTATATTGAAATGAAAATTACCTAGAATGGCCAAAATTATTATGAAGAAAAAAGTGGGAGGATTTTGATTTTAAAATTTACAATAATTCTACAGTAATCTGGACAGTAAGTGCTGTATAAAAATGTAGACCAATCAAAGATTAGAATAAAGTCTTACATATATGCTTAACTGATTTTTGACAAAAGTATGATTCAGTGGGGAAAAAGCCAATAAATGATACTAAAATCATTAGTTATCCACATGTAAAATAAATAAACAAAAATTAACTTTCACTCTTACCTCATCCCATAAATATAAATTGATTCATAGACATAAGAACTATCTCATAACTCATCTCTTATGTTTATCTCATACACATAAGAGCAAAAACTATCAAAGTCAGATGGAAATATAGAACAAAATTTTAATGACTTTACACAAGCAAAATTTTCTTAACTACAATACCAAAAGCATAATATATAAGATTAAAATTATTTTGGATGTCATCAAAATTAAACATTCTTATACTTCAAAAATATAATGAAGAAAATAAAATATAGGCCACATACTGAGGGACAATATTTGAAAATTATGCAAAAAATTTGTATCCATATATAAAGAATTCTCATAACTCATTAATAGACCAAAAATCCTAATTAAAAAGTGGGCCAAATATTTGGAGAGGGATTTCACCAAAGAAATACATGAATGGCTAATAGGCATAAGAAAAGGTGCTTAATATCTTTAGTTGTTAGCGAAATGCAGATGAAAACCTCAGTGGGATACCACCATACAACTCACTAGAATAGCTATGGTAAAGACAGGCAATGACAATTGTTGACAAGGATGTAGGAAAACTGGAACCCTCATTCACTGCTTATGAGATTGTAAAAGGCACAGCCACTTAAAGACGTTTGGCAGTTACTTAAACCTGAAATGTATCTTACCATACAACCCAGCAATTTCACTCCTAGTGAAACTGAAACATGTTCACAAAATGATTAGTATGTGAATGTTAGTGGGAGCATTATTTATAATATCCCCAAACTGTAAACAATACCAATGTATGACATCTGACCTGTTTGAAGGAGCCCTAAGCCCCTATCTTGGACGCAATGACATAGGCTGGGGGACTTGCAAGCATTTTCCAGGTTGAATTGTCTAATGAGATCATTAAGGAAGCAAAGAGGAAGGAGTGTAACCTCTCTAAAGGCAATTGCATGCTAGCAAGGAGGGCTACACCTCTCACTGCATTTCAGGCATCACTAATCCAGCAGGTCTAATCAGCAGGCTCCATTGTAGAGCCGAATCTCTGCTTCCAGTTGGAGAGAAAGAATGTGTTCTCCCAGAGAGTATTTGGGTAATTGAAGGAATCAAGGAAAAATACATTATTCCATTTAGATCCAGTACTAATTGGAATGAGCCAAATAATCAGCCTACCAGCACGAAGCATACTCCTCACTTTTCTGCTGCACAGAGGAGCATTTCCCTATAATAATATAATGAGCCCATGTCCTCTTCATCAATGGTTAGATTGCCTGTTCCTCCAGAGTACCCTGTGGAATGTTCCCATACTATTCTTCATTCCAGCCAGTTTCTAATTCAAAGAAAGAAAATCTCCTAATTACACTGAAATGGAAATGGAAAGCCAGCCCCATGGCTGGGCTGGACTCTGCCTGCCGCCGAGCTCAGGCAGAGGTGACTGCAATATCACAGAGCAGGCTTCAAAGTTTGATTTATTAGAATGAAATTGATCTATCCGAGGAGCTCAGAGTCCAGAATAAAGTTTTTCAGTGATTCCTATACCACCACTTCAATAAAAGCTTTCTAGTTCTTAAAAGCAAAAACACTCAAGGCAAGTGAAGTTGCATTTTTTTAGGTATCGACAGCTGAGGACTTATACCCTTCCTGAAGAATGAACACTTAGTTCTTTCACACTGTCAATGGGAACTAGCAAAGCAAAGCAGTTTCCTCCAGGTAAGACTCTGGATTATATTTTTTCTTTTGCTAGGTCCAGAGTTTCAGAATCTCCTACCGCCCACAGACTCATCCATCCATTCACCTTCTGTGCCTTGTCTCGTTGTCTGATGTGAGCCAGGCTCTGTTAATTGGTTTATTCCGCTTTACAGATGAACAAATGTCGTCTGAGAATTCTTAAATAACTTGTTCAAGTTCCATATTTAATAAGTTGTAGAGCTGGTATTTAAACCTGATTTGTCTGACTCTAGAGCTCAGACTCTGAGATGTGTGTTGGGAATGCCAAATTTCAGAGACAGACTGATTAAAAGTAAATTTTAAAATAATACATTAAAAAACATTCACAGGTCTTTCGAGACTAACATCACAGCAAAACTCTCTGAAATTCTTACCTGTATGTGGTAGGTTCCTATAGGGCTCGCGTTTTTCCAAATAGAATTATCCACCTATTTCATCATTTTCCCTCACTGCCCCTGACTCCTTACACTCCATCTCCTCTCTCTTCTTTCTAACAAAATCCCTCTGGAAAAGATCCAGTCAATTCAAAATGAATGATACATGCCTGGGTTGTCTCAGCAATACTTGTATTTTATCTGTTTGGCCAACGGCCGTCTTCCTTCTTGTTAAAGGGGAGCTGGCAAAGAAATGCTGAGCTGCCTGTAGGGCAAAAATACTGCCTTTCATCCTTGCTGCTCTATTCTCCCCAAGTGTAAGCATCACTGGCCTTGTCCTACAACCCTCTCATGGTAGGGAGGAAATTCTAAAATTATTTCTGAAAAAGTAATCTTATAGTCTCATTTTTCATCGATAGCTTTTTTGGCATAGGGCTTTCGACTGTTGTGAGTTGCAATAAAAAGAATGTGCACTTTCAACTGAGGAAGGTTTTTGTTTAAGTTCTGGAGAACTAGCGTGGTCGGGACATGGCCTAGGGAAAAACAAAAGCGGGCATAGTTGATTTGAACATGTTGGAGGAAAAGAGGAAGCAAGAGATAAAAAGATGAGAATGAAATAACATACCCATATAAGAACAGAACGGGCATTTGGGCCAGGCGCGGTGGCTTAAGCCTATAATCCCAGCATGTTAGGAGGCCAAGGCGGGTGGATCACCTGAGGTCGGGAGTTCGAGACCAGCCTGGTTAACATGGTGAAACCCCGTCTCTACTAAAAATACAAAATTAGCTAGGCATGGTAGTGGTGCACGCCTGTAATCCCAGGTACTCAGGAGGCTGAGGCAGGAGAATCGCTTGAACCCAGGTTTCAGTGTGTCGAGATCACACCATTGCATTCTAGCCTGGGCAACAGCATGAGACTCCTTCCGTCCTCCACCACACACACAAAAAAAGGATAAAATATGCATTTGGACAGAGCATCCTGATTTGCACCTTTTAGAAACTTAAGCTTGGGGTCCAATTGCCATATGGTGTCATTTTGGAGCAATAAGAAACTTCATCTCTCAACTTACTGAAATGTTACCTCTACCATTTTGAAGACAGATTTATTTGTCCGTGACTTGCCCTCTTGATAAAATGAAAACTGCTTAACTCTAGTTAAAGTGTTAAGAGAGAGGAGAAAACAACAATCAAAATTCTGTACCCTATGCTGACAAATGCAAAGATTTGATGGACCTGATGAATTTAGAATGCACATTAGTTAGATTTCAGAATTGAAGCCAGCCATGGGTATTGATGGATACTGCACATACCTCAAATTTTGAAATATGTTTCTCTCCCAATAAAAGTATGATGCTCTGTGTAACTGAGCAAAATTATTTACTGAGGTACTATAAACCTTCTGCCCAATCAGATATAAGAAATTTGTGACTTGCCAGGAAAGGTAGACATGCATAAAAAATTCATGGACAGAAGTCTGAGTTAGGATTTGACTTGTATAAACATCTTGGTTATGGTAAGGGGAATCTCAAAGGAATAAAACTAGAGGAGTTAAATGATATGAAACTGGAACTCAGCTTGACTGGGTCGAATGTTTTTTGCCCTAGATCCTTGAAAAGAATTAGAAGACATCCCCTCTTCTTCTTACCTATCTATCCTATATACCAGCAGTCCTTGACAGGGGGCAGTTTTGACACTCAGGAGATGTTTGGCAATGTTTGGAAGCATTTTCAGTTGTCATAACTGCTAAGGGATGGTGGGTGGGAAGGCTGCAACTGACATATAGTGGGAAAAGGTCAGGGATGCTGCCAAGCATCCTACATAATCCCTGATAACAGAACATTATCCCACCCAACACGTCAGTAGCGCCAAGGTTGAGAAACCCTGCTATGTATGCATTCCAAAGAGAGACAGCAAGAGATACTCCAGAGCTTTGTGAGTCAAACTGATAAATTTAACATGCAATGGATCAAATAAGAAATATGTAGATGCCACCTTCAGACGATGAGGGCCCCTATGGCAGACAGCAGAAAGAGTAGGATTTGATGAAATCGTTGCTTGTCTGACAATAACTAAAGCAAGACTTTTCCACTAGGATGCATGTAGAAAATCGGCAGAGTAGAGGCCTGTATTGGAAGTACTCATTCATGGTTTTTCAGGGAACAGGTTGCTCTGTCCCAGAATTTGGTTTTCTTGTCCTTTGATGTTGCGACTCCTACATGAGAGATGAATGCAGCTGGGTGTTCGTTTATTGTCAACAAGGTAATCTTCTAACCAGCATTTCTCCTCCCTCTGCTTAGATTTTACACTCCCCAAACAACCTTTGGATTATAACTTGGCTTCTCCTATGTATAGCTTCTCCTAGAAGAACAGTATATGCTGACTAAGGAGATAAAATCATTCTAGTTTCTTCTGCTTTTATATTCTTTTTTTTTCTTTTTGGAAGGATCTTATTCTGTTGCCCAGGCTGGAGTATAGTGGCCATAGCTCTCGCGCACTGAACCCTTGAACTCCTGGGTCCAGGCAATCCTCCCACCTCAGCCTCCTGAGTAGCTGGGATGACAGACGTGCACCATCGTGTCCAACTAATTTTTTAAAAATTTTTTTTGTAGAGACCAAGTCTCACTATGTTCCCCAGGCTGGTCTCAAACTCCTGGGCTCTAGAAATCTTCCTACCTTGGCCTCCCAAAGTTCTGGGATTACAGGCATGAGCTACCATGCCCGGCTGTTGTATTTCTCATTGTGATATTATGAACTGATATTTTGATTTCTTTATCTGATGAAATTTTGTCAATTTGATGTGAACCTGTGAGGCAACCTAAAATCTGAGGACCCAGCCTTACAACATGGTGAACTTGCTAAGATAATGTTACCACAGACAGCCAAATGTTATTCCGGGGCCATGAATTTTCCATAGAGTAGAATTTGCAGCAGCAGAAATAAGAAAGGGTTGAAAAAATGTAATCTAATATCTAGCGCTTCCACACTTTTAAAAAATAATTATTCTAAAGGAGGGCTATGAAAAAGAATAAGGGTAATATTATACAACTACTCTATAGCCTCTTACATAAGAAGCTTGGTATCTAACACACTAACTTATAAGCCAGTGATTTGTCTTTTTATATAAAGAGCACTGTGTTCAAAGTAGGAAAAGAATGTAAAATCTTTCAAAGGAAAAATATAAAAATAATTTTTTTTTTTTTTTTTTTTTTTTTAGGTTACAGGGAAATTAGGGCTAATTTGGTCAATCAGCCAAAAAATTCCCAAATGGCAAGGTAAAAATCTTCTTGTGGGAATGCCTTGAGGTAAAGCCAATTCAATTAGTTTCCACAGCATAACGGACAGGACCCAAAAACTAGGTGAAATAATGAACTGATTAAAACCTGTAATTGCAATTCAATGGAGGAAACGATTCATCAGGAAGACGGCAGTGTTCCCTACATTGCAGACTGCACAGAGAACAGATGCGAACAAAGGTAGGACTAGGGTGCCCAGTGTGAAGCGGAGCTACGTGCCTCTTAGCAAGAGAATACAGGACTAGCCTGAAAAAAACCTTGGTCTTCAGCCAGTAAACTTCTGATTTCTGAGCTACCCACTGAAACGCAGCCTTCTCTCTCACGCTCTAATCCAAAACCATTTTGAGGATACACTTCTAATTTGGTCACTATCAAATTTCCTGGATTTCACCCAAAGAAAACACCAGTCAATGCTCTCCTTTTTCCCCCTGATGTTTTGCAGCTCTTTTTCTCACAGTTTCTATTTTTTAGTACATATTGCATTATATCAAGAATCAGTAAATTTTTTCTGTAAAGAGTCAGACAGCAAATATTTTCAGTTTTGGGGGTTATACTAACTCTGTTGCAGCTCCTCAGTCCTGCTTTTGTGACCCGAGAGCAGCCATAAAAATATGCAAACGAAAGGCTGTGGCTGTATTACAATCAACACGTATTTATAAAAATAGGGGGTGAGCTAAATTTGGCCTGGAGGCTGTAATTTGGTGACCCTTGTTTCATATACACAACAATAACTCAGAGAATGTGTGAGGCAAATTAACAAATAAAATAAATGCCCAGCATGCAGTAGTATTCCATTGGTACTAGAACATCCTCAATTTCTTGGAAGGCATAGTAGTCATTTTGTTGTCAATGGCGGTTTTCTTTGATAGCCAGGAACACTTTTGAAGCCTGTAATAAAAGGAAGAATCTTGGGAATGTTTATGGAGCGATCCAGGGGTTGTATAGACTGTGAAATGCACTAAGAAAATTTAGTTTCATTGATTTAATTTCATTTAGTTTTATTCCTTCATTCATTCATTTACTCAGCAATTTTTATTTGGGGAAAGGAGTGTGTGTGGCTGTCTACCAAGCCCTTTTCTAGGTGCTAGAGGTGTAACAGTGAACACTACAAAATTAGTTCTTGCTCTTTTGAAGATTATATGTAGTATGAGGAACCAGATAATGAACAGATAAATACATAAGCAAGATAGTTTCAGATCATGACAATTAACATAAAGGAAACAAAAGAGTGATGTTCTAGGGACAAGACATAGGAGGAATGGCTACTACTATCTGGGAAGTTGCAGAAGGTCCCTCTGAGATGGAGTCTTTCAGCTGAGCCCTCATGACTAGAAACCTCCCGCAAAAAGATTAAGGCACTCAAGAAGAGAACAAACGCTAGTATGACTGGAACATGGGGTGAGAGTGAGGGGGAGGGTACCCATATGAGCTCAGAGAGGCAGGCTGGAGCTAGGCCACTGGGACCCAGATCAAGAGTTTGAATTTTATTTCTTATGCAAAGGGAGGTATTGCATGGCTTGAAGGAGAAGATAATATAACTAGACTCTTAAAAGGAGAGTTCTTATGGAGGTGTGAGAACAGACTGTTGAAGGACTTGGGGGAGAGTGGAAACTGAAAGGTAAGTTAGGATGCTGTTGCCTGATGGCGGCGTGTCTGGAGCACTTCTTTCATCCCTGCCACTGTGTTAATTAATTTACAGTTGAGATCTTCGTGTAAATTGGTACGCTATTACCTTTGAAAAAATTACTTCTACTGAAAGGACCAAGATCTGAGAGCTGGTTCGGTGTTATCTTAACTCTTAAGTCACTGACCTTCTCTACTTCCCTGCCTTGATTTCATCAGCTTCTATTTTCAGGGCTACCCATGTGGCCTATTGAACAAATAAGCTATTAGACTTCAGAGCATAATCTCCAATATTTTAAATTCAGTGAATATTCTTTTCATCCAGTACCCATTTCCAGATTTTTCTTTAAACAGGCAATCTCTGTTTAGCTGTAGAAAACTGAACTTCTGCCTCTCATGTTTTTAAGGGTGGGAGAGGCTTTCTTTGTAAGACTGCAGAATATAAATAAATTTAGTTTAGCCAAGGAATAAGTTAGACGCAGCACTTTCTTGTTCAATAGCAGACTTGATCAAAGATAAGAAACTGCTTTGCCTTCACTTTGCGGGTGGGAGCTGGCCCACAGGCCTGTGTGAATGAAAGAAGATAGACTTTTCTTGATAGCAGTCAATGGATCGTACATATATGGATCATACATATATTTCTGTGCATGATGGGAGGTCCAGCTTCTGATATCCGCTCCACACCCAACTCCTTCCCAGCTAGTGCCCCTTTGTTTCCTGCCCAGATCTCCTACTATAGTCATTTATATCCCAATTTTTGTAAACTTACAGCTCAGATTCAAACTATTCACCACTTTTGCCTTAGCCATATATTTCACCTACTAATGTGTTAGAGAAATTTCTTCACCCTGTGGTCATGTCTGAATTTTTTTCCTTCTACTCTTTCCTACCTCTCTCACTCTTCTTTTTTTAAACCTGTTTACCAGAAACACCGTAGACTTCTCTTACAGAATGCTTTTTCTACACTATTTGCAAATGGCAGAATAGTGTCCCTGCACTGGTTTATGCCACACTACAAGGCAACAACCTTTTATTTACTCCTAATGAGTAATTATCACATCACCTCTCCCGATCGTTTATAGTTCAGGACTCCATTATACTTTATACACCACCCCATTCAAACCATTACTACTTAGTCTACAGGATTGATTTTTACCATCCTGTTTTCAGCAACTAGATCATGTCTTCTATTAAATACATGAATTAAGATCTAGATTGTAAGCCAGGCTGACCTGGGTATGAATGAACTAGATATATGACCCCAGCAAGTTGCTTCACTTTTTTTTTTTTGCCTCAGTTTCTCATCTATAAAATGGGGATAAAATAGTATACACCTGTCTTAGCCTGGACTACCCAGAAAAAGAGAGTCTGAGGCCACTAATTAACCAGTAAATGTAATACTAAAGAAGCCAGAGTCTGGAAAAGGGGAGTGAGTCAGACAAGAGAATCCATATGCAGATATCTTACTAAACTGGTCACTGCATGGTGGCAGGTGAACACAATTGCTAAATATCATGGGACTGTCTTTAGAATAGTCTTAAGAAGTATTGCTTCTCAAGACTGTCCATAGGAAAGGAAAGAAGAAGAATTTATCCTCTGGATCCTACGTTTCATAGGTTTTCCCCAAAAGAAATTAACTTTCCCACACTTCTGGCTTGTGCATGCCACATAGATATCATGGCATCTCATGCTTTCATGTCAGCGGAGAAGTTCCAGAGTTAAAGGTGACAATGGCCCGGCATGGGCAAGGTCTGTTGGGTTGTATCCCAGTGAAGTGGGTCAAAGTCCATGCACAGTTGGTTGCCTAGTGATAACCTGGCAAAACAACCAGCCTGGAGACACATGCGGTCAAAAGGATCAGAGAGGGCACAAAAGGAGGTGCCTGCTACGGGGCTCCCCTCGCGGCACTCAGATCCACACGTGCCCTTTTATTATTCCAGTCTCTCACAATACAGAGGTACTTCTATTTTTATGAGCAGATCCTAATTTTATCCCTAAGAAGGCCTGTAAATTATTCATAGAGCTCTCTTCAGCTGGTGGCAGCTATGATTTCTGAGAAGGATTAAGGCAAGAGTGTTCATGAAACAGGCTAAATTCCCTGGTGCCACAGAGCTGGTTCTGAGACCATGCCGATCATGATCTCCCTTTTCTACTTCCCTTTTTTGATTTCTTGCACATTGGACCAGCACTTGAGCTGGTCTGGGTTGCTCGCCTCATGGAGTGTCCCAGAACTTTATCCCTCTAGAGTCTGAACTCTTAGTTGCCTTGCATCTATTACTGGGATATCATGATTTCTGTAGACACTTGCTTTTACCTTTGTTTCTGGGTACAGAAGCACAAAGAGACGCACCACTGAATCCTGTAGGATCCCAACATAGGACTTCCTTCTCGCCATTGTGTAGGAGAAACTATAGTGCCTCATGATGATCAAAGTTACCCACCTCCAGTACAGTAGCTCTTTTCTTGTTTGCTGGTTCATAAGCCCAATATGGGCTTATGAGAGTTGTAGCTTTCAGTTCTGCAGAAAACTAAATGTGTCCCCTAGCACAAGACTTCTTTTTAGGAAACCTTAGTTTCTTTAATTTGGAAGAGCTGAGTTTTCAAGGTGAAAAATATACAATAGGAATTGAGTTGCCAGGAGTGAGGCTGAGATGTGTAAATTCTATTTTTACACATTGATTTCTGGACCCATGTATCTTAGCTACTGGGGACATAGCACTATGTTCTCTTGTTGATTCTGGGCATGTTCTCGATCGAAGAAAATAGTGTCCCAGCTGTTAGTGATGTTGTTCTGAGATGCTGCTCTATTTGAGCTTTAGCAGGCTATTCAAGTATTCTTTTAGGTTTGAAATGTGGTGGTGGAGTACTGTGTTAGTTCGTTTTCATGCTGTTGATAAAGATATACATGAAACTGGGAAGAAAAGGAGGTTTAATTGGACTTACAGTTCCACATGGCTGGGGAGGCCCCAGAATCATGGCTGGAAGCTAAAGGCATGTTTTACATGGTGGCAAGAAGAGAAAAATGAGGAAGAAGCAAAAGCAGAAGCCCCTGATAAAACTGTCAGATCTGATGAGATTTATTCACCATCACAAGAATAGCACAGGAAAGACCAGACCCCATGATTCAATTACCTCCCACTAGGTCGCTCCCACAACATGTGGGAATTCTGGGAGATACAATTCAAGTTGAGATTTGTGAGGGGACACAGAGCCAAACCATATCATTTCACCCCCGGCTCCTCCAAATCTCATATCCTCACATTTCAAAACAAATCATGCCTTCCCAACAGTCCCCCAAAGTCTTAATTCATATCAGCATTAACCCAAAAGCCCACAGTCCAAAGTGTCATCTCAGACAAGGCAAGTCCCTTCTGCCTATGAGCCTGTAAAATCAAAAGCAAGTGGGTTACTGTCTAGATATAATGAAGGTACAGGTATTGGGTAAACACAACTATTTCAAATTGGAGACACTAGGAAAAATAAAGGGGTTACAGGGCCCATGTAAGTTTGAAATCCAGCAAGGCAGTCAAATTTTAAAGCTCCAAAACGATTTCTTTTGACTCCAGGCCTCACATCCAGGTCATGCTGATGCAAAAGGTGGGTTCTCATGGGGTCTTGAGCCACTCTGCCCCTGTCGCTTTACAGGGCACAGCATCCGTCCTGGCTGCTTTCACGGGCTGACCGTGAGTGTCTGTGGCTTTTCCAGGCGCATGGTGTAAGCTGTCAGTGGACCTACCATTCTGGGGTCTGGAGGATGGTGGCCCTCTTCTCATAGCTCCACTAGGCAGTGCCCCAGTAAGGACTCTGTATGGAGGCTCCAGCCGCACATTTCCCTTTCATACTGCCCTAGCAGAGGTTCTCTATGAGGGCCCCGCTCCTGCAGCAAATGTTTTCCTGGGCATCCAGACATTTCCATATATCTTCTGAAATCTAGGTGGAGGTTCCCAAACCTCAGTTCTTGACTTCTGTGCACCTGCAGGCTCGGTACCACGTGGAATCTGCCGAGGCTTGGGCTTCCACCCTCTGAATCCACGGCCGGAGCTGTATGTTGGCTCCTGTTAGCCGTAGTTGGAGCAGCTGGGACACAGGGCACCAAGTCCCTAGACTGCAAACAGCATGGGGACCATGGGCCTGGCCCACAAAACCACTTTTTCCTCATGGGCCCCTGAGCCTATGATGGGAGGGACTGCTACAAGGTTCTCTGATGTGGCCTGGAGACATTTTCCCCATGGTCTTGGGATTAACATTAGGCTACTTGCTGCTTATGCAAATTTCTGCAGCCAGCTTAAATTTCTCTTCAAAAACTGGGTTTTTCTTTTCTACTGCATCATCAGGCTGCAAATTTTCTGAACTTTTATACTCTGTTTCCGTTTTAAATTACATGATTATATTATGTGATTCATGGATCTCATGGGTAGGTCCCCAAGGACATACTCTTTTTGCCATTAAATGGGTTATATGGTTTGGCTGTGTCCCACCCAAATCTCATCTTGAATTGTAGCTCCCATAATGTCCACATGTCGTGGGGGGAACCCAGTGGGAAGTAATCGAATCATGGGAGTAGGTCCTTCCCGTGCTGTTCTCATAATAGTGAATAAGTCTGATGAGATATGATGGATTTATAAAGAGGAGTTCCCTCCACATGCTCTCTCTTGCTTGCTGCCATGTGAGACATGACTTTGTTCCTCCTCTGCCTTCCACGATGATTGTGAGGCCTCCCCAGCCATGTGTAATGTAAGTCCATTAAACTTCTTTCCTTTACAAATTACCCCATCTCAGGTATGTCTTTGTTAGCAGCATGAGAACAGATTAATACAGTGAATTGGTACCGGTAGAGTGGGATGCTGCTTTAAAGATACCTGAAAATGTGGATGTGACTTTGGAACTGGGTAATCGACAAAGGTTGGAACAGTTTGGAGGGCTCAGAAGAAGGCAGGAAGATGTGGGAAAGTTTGAAACTTCCTAGAGCTTTGCTGAATGGCTTTGACCAAAATGCTGATAGTGATATGGGCAATAAAGTCCAGGCTGAGGTGGTCTCAGATGGAGATGAGGAACTTTTTGGAAACTGAAGCAAAGTGTGACTCTTTTCATGTTTTAGCACAGAGACTGGTGGCATTTTGCCCCTGTTCTAGAGATTTGTCTAGCTTTGAACTTGAGAGCAATGATTTAGGGCAGCTGGTGGAAGAAATTTCTGAGCGGCAAGGCATTCAAGAGGTGACTTGGGTACTGTTAATAGCATTAGTTTTACGTATTCACAAAGATATGGTTTGGAATTGGAACTTATGTTAAAAGGGAAACAGTATAAAAATTCAGAAAATTTGCAGCCTTATGATGAGGTAGAAAAGAAAAACCCATTTTTCTGAGTAGAAATTCAAGCCAACTGCAGAAATTTGCATAAGTAACAAAGAGCCAAATGTTAATCACCAAAACAATGGAGAAAATGTCTCCAGGGCATCTGAGAGGACTTTATAGCAGACCCTCCCATCATAGGCCTGGAGGCCTAGGAGGAGAATATGGTCTTGTGAGCCTGGTTCAGGGCTTTGCTGCTTTGTGTAGTCTCCGTCTTAGTAGCCTGCATCCCAGCCATGGCTAAAAGGGGCCAACATAGAGCTCAGGCTGTTGCTTCAGAGGGTGAAAGCCCCAAGCCTTGGCAGCTTACATGTGGTGTTGTGCCTGCAGGGACACAGAAGTCAAGAATTGAGGTTTGACAACCTTTGCCTAGATTTCAGAAGATGTATGGAAACACCTGGAAATCCAGGCAGAGGTGAGCTGTACGGGTGGACCCTTCATGGAAAACCTCTGCTAAGGTAGTGCAAAAGGGAGATGTGGGGTGCAAGCCCCTATACAGATTTCTGCACTGGGTCACTGCCTAGTGGAGGCGTGAGAAGCAGGCCACTGCCCTCCAGACCCCAGAATTGTAGATCCATTGACAGCTTGCAGCAGGAAAAGCTACAGGCACTCAACACCAGCCCATGAAAGCAGCCAGTAGGGAAGCTGTATCCTGCAAAGCCACAGGGTGGAGCTGCCCAAGACCATAGGAACCCACCTCTTGCATCAGCATGACCTAGATGTGAGACATGGAGTCAAAAGAGATCATTTTGAAACTTTAAGATTGGACTGGCCTGGATTTCAGACTTGCATGGGGCCTGTAGCCCTTTTGTTTTAGCCATTTTCTCCCATTTGGAATGGGTGTATTTACCCAATACCTGTATCGACATTGTGTCTAGGAAGTAACTAACTTGCTTTTGATTTTTACAGGTTCATAGGTAGAAGGGACTTGCCTTGTCTCACATGAGACTTTGGACTATGGGCTTTTGACTTAATACTAAAATGAGTTAAGACTTTGGAAAACCATTGGGAAGGCATCATTTGTTTTGAAATGTGAGACCATAAGATTTGGGAGGAGCCACAGATTTAAAGGTATGTTTTGACTGTGTCCCCACCCAAATCTCATCTTGAATTTTAGCTCCCATAATCTTCATGTGTTGTGGGAGGAACCCAGGGGGAGGTAATTGAATCATGGGGGCAGGTCTTTCCCATGCTGTTCTCATGATAGTGAATAAGTATCATGAGCTCTGATGGTTTCTATAGAAGAGTTCCCCTGCACATGCTGCCTTTTGCCTGCAGCCACCTTAGACATGACTTTGCTCCTCTTCTGCCTTCTGCCATAATTGTGAGGCCTCCCCAGCCTTATGGAACTATGAGTACATTAAACCTCTTTCCTTTATAAATTACTCAGTCTTGGGTATGTCTTTATTAGCAGCATGAGAACGGACTAATACAACGGGTGTCTTAATCTGAGGCATTGTTGTATAAGATGTCATGTAAGCATTTTGTAAGTACTCTGATGGTGGTATGGGTGCAGTTCTTGCTGACAAAAAAGACAAAATCATAGCCTGGAGTACCTATTAAGTCCCATCACAGCAAATTAATACCCTTTTATAATAAAAAAAAAGTTTAGAATAATTGGTCTGTCTGCTATTAATGGCTAGCCTTTTAAAGAAATGGAGCCACATGGAAGGTCCGGTGTTTGTTGCTGACGGGATGGACACTACTAGGTCCTGACAGTAACTAGATCAGAGAGAGCTTATGCTGTTGGGTTTTTGTGTAGCCTCCATCTTTATCACCATGACCACATGTTCATGGACTAATTGCACCAACACTGGGATAAACTGGTCAGAGACTAGTTCACATGACTGAATGAGTCATTCTGTTCACCTGATGACTGAAGCCTGATTGGTGGTAGATGCTTTCTGAAAGGATTAAAGACAGAGATCTGAATGCTTTACTATGATTCTTTTCTTAATAAGATTCAAAAACAGGCAAAACTAATATATGGTGATAGAAGTTAGACTAGAAGTTAACCTCTGAGAGAAGGTTGAGTGAAAAGGGTCATGAAGATTTCTGAAGTCCTAAAAATATCCAACATCTTAACCTGTATGGTGATTACATGGGTGTAATATGTAGGTAAAAAAAATTTATTGAATTGTATTCTTTAAAACTTAATTCTGAGAGTACAGTATGTGTGTTATACCACCAAAAAAGATTAAAACAAATAAATTAATAAAATATTTGAGATAATTTAAATACATCTAACTTTTAAAATTGGAAATATATAAATTACTCTCTTTTAAGATTCATGCCTGGTGGTAAGATTTTATAGTATTAAGTCATTCTCAAGTAGAATGAGAACCAAGTACCCTCCTGGGTGTGTGTGAAAATGTGTAGCAGCATTCTTGGCTATTGCAATAAATGTGGTATACTATGGGCATTTAATCCTTAGCCCAGGGTGCTACAGATTCTGCAGTGAACTAAACAAATGCACACAACTAACATTTCCAACCCAAAGTCAATAAATTGTTATAAAATAGTACCTACAGGTCTGTGACTATATCTCCCCCTCAAATCTGCTTGTCTCTGATCTTCAAGTTTAATTCCACCCAGAATCTTATGCAACAAGCTCAGCCATTTCTCAAAGCCCAGAAGTCTGTGTGTCCTTTTCGCAGATTACTTTTCTTTCCATTTGAAATGATCAAATAGTTCTACTGCTGTTTTTCAAATGGCTAGTGGTTCTCTTCCATAGAAAGCCTGATCTTGCTTCAGAAATGTGGCATGTGAACTGTGATTCTCTAATTAGGGCTTGTCAGAGAAAGAACACATAATCATTCTTTACCACTGCAACATCTGACACCATTAGATTTACAGGGTCATATGGCATGAGTGGAAAGGCAGCCTGCATTGCATTCTGAGCCTGTTGCAGAGGCTTCTCTTTATCAGAGCCCGCTTGACCCTTGCGGTCTTCCAAGGTGGAGCAGTATTCTTGTATGTGGCATATGCTCCTTCTAAAATTCTCAGAAGCCCACTAAGTGTTGTGTCTCTTACTTAGCAACATAAAGTACAAAGTCTAACAACTTATCCTTAACCTTAGACAGTCCCAGCATATGGTAGAGACTGCATCCCTTTGAACTTCACCAATGCATTGCCCCATGAGTCTCTGTTGAGATTATTTTCTACTTTATGGCAACATGTAATTCTCCAGGACATCAATAATATTTGCCATTTCCTACTCACTAGGTTCAATTAATATCATGTCTTCAATTTAGGGACAATAATATATTCAATTATATATATACTATATATATAATATGCCATATACATACATAATATATATGTATATATATATAATTTTGAACTTTATGACTATATGAATTGTATATGACTGTATATATAATTTTTAACTTTATCATAACCTTGGTGCAGGCAGTGAGTAATTTGCACTGTGTTAATCCTTTTTGCTGATACTGATGGTATATTCCTTTCCTATGGCTGTTGCAAAAAATTACCACAAATTTGGTTTCTTAATACAAATTTATTCTCTCATATTTCTGAAAACCACATGTCTGTAATTATCTTCACTGGGCTAAAAGCAAGGTGTCAGAAGGGCTCCCTTCTGGAGTTTTAGAGGAAAACTCATTTCTTTGCCTTTTCTAGATCTTCTACTTTCTACTTCTAGAGACCCCTGGTGTTACTTAGCTTGTAGCCCCTTCTCCATCTTCAAAGTGCATCTCTAGTCTCTGCTCCTGTTACCACATTACATTCTTCTGGCTCTGATCCTCTTAATCCTATTTATAAGGACCTGTATGATTACATCAGGCCAACCAGCATAATTCAGGATAATCTTTCCATCTCGAGATTCTGCACTTAATCACATCTGCGAATCCCTTTTTTCCATGTACATTAAAATTTATAGATTACTGGGATTATGATATGGACATATTTGGGGATTATTATTCAGCCTGCCAGAATGATCTAGAAATCATTCGCCATAAATATTCGTACAACAGGCTGGGCACAATCGCTCATGCCTGTAATCTCAGAACTTTGGGAAGCTGAGGCAGGAGTATCACTTGAGCCCAGGAGTTTGAGACCAGCGTAGGCAATAGAGTGAGACCCCATCTCTACAAAAATTTTTTTTAGAATTACCTGGGCAAGGTAGTAAGCATTTGTAGGCATACTTATTCAGGAGGCTGAGGCAGGGGGAATTCTTGAGCCCAGGAGTTCATGGTTGCAGTAAGCTGTGATCATGCAACTGCACTCCAGCCTGGGTGACAAAGCAAGACAGTAATAAAATAAAATAAAATAAAATAAAATAAAATAAAATAAAATAAAATAATTCTACATGAAGTGCCAGAGGCTATGTTAATTGTAAAAACAACACACCCAGCAGGAAGGTGCAGATAGGGCTACCATCTTTTATGTTATGGTAGCCGCCATAATCAACCATAATCCACCTGGCTTTTGCAGGATCTAGACATATTAATGGGATAAATGAAGAGGACCACTACCCCTCCGTAATTACACAGCTTTGGTGGTGGTAGTGGTCTCGGAGTTTCCTCAAAGAAGACAAATTTTGCTTCTGATTTGTATCTTAGCTGAAAGGGAGAGGAGGTTTTAGGGGCTTCTACTTAGCCATTCTCACCATAACAGCCTTCACATCAAATAATCAATATGGCTGGCTATTAAGTAAATCTATGTCCATCATACATTCAGGACCCAGGAAAATAACCAAAGGCTAGATGTATATATCCATTGGGCCCACTATGAGATGTACTTGAGTCAAATTCCCTTAAATAGCTGGCTTTCTTATACCTGAACTCTAGAACATCTCTCTAACCACCCTACAATAGTCTAGTTATTTCCTAGTCCTTATACATAGTAATCCTAGCACAAGTCCCTTTGGGAGGAATCAGAGAGATCTTTACCACATCTACTTGCAGTGACATTGCAGGGCCTTTCCTTATAAAGTAGATCTTTGCCTTTAATCAAAAGTCACCTTGATCTCAGACATTGGTACAAATCTCTGCAGGTCAAGACATCCAGATTACCACAACAGTGTTCTTACCCATTATAATAATGATATCAGGTACATTCTCCTTGCCTCTGGTAGTTAAGTGCCGACACCTAGCCTCAGCCATTCTGGAATCTCATCATCACCATTTGTCTTAGGGAGATTATTTCCATGTTAAGATCTCCCAAGGTCAAATCTAGCCTGCAGAGGACAGCCACCATTGAACTTCTCCACAGTGCTGATGCTCCCTCATCCCCAATGCCTTTCATACTGTCTTGGTGCAGAGTTCTCTCTAAGTGTAGACCCCAGAACAGCAACATTAACAGCACCTAGGATATTTTTAGAAATGCAAATTTTAAAACCTGAAATTCTGGGGTCTACTAAATAAGACTTCAAGTATGGAACCCCAAAATCTGTGTCTAAAAAGCCCTTCTGGAGATTTTGATCTCCTCCTAGAAATTCTAAAGTTCAGGTTTGAGGACCACTGACTTAGTGAAAGGAGTGTTTTCTGGGAATTATAAAAAAAAAATTATCAGATGGTGAATTTTAGATGTTGCATAATAAATCAGTTCTAATATTTCCACTGCCCTGACTCTTCTGACTTCATTCTCAATATTCTTCATGTGGTAGACACTACATCCCTCAGACTTCACCAGTGCATCAGCCTCCAATCTCTATTGAGATTATCTTCTACTCTCTGGCAACATTTAGTTCTCCAGGACATCAATAATATTTGCCATTTTTTACATAGGCAAAGGGATCTCTGTCTCCTTAGTATAGGGCTTTGACGTGTAGAAGCTTTAAGGAACTACTCTGAAGATTTTTTTGTACTTTTCTTTTATCCGTACATACATACATGCAAATAAGTTCAAACAAAATTGGAGAAATATGCTAAAATCAGTGGACTATATCAGTGTGAATATTCTGATTGTAATATACTATTACTGTTTTGCAAGAAGTTACCACTGAGGGGAACTAGGTGAAAAGTACATGGAATCTCTCTATTATTTCTTACAACTGCATGTTTATCTACAATTTACCTTATCTTATCTATCTAATCTATTATCTCTTTATCTATCATCTGTCACATGTGTACCAGGAATGAATGAGTGATCCAGTTTCTCTACATTCTCATCAGTATTTGGTGTTATCACTTAAAAAAAAAAGTAGTCATTCTGATAGGTATCCCATTATTGGTTTTTCTTTCCTTTGTCTTCCTCCCTCCCTTCCTTCCTCCCTTCCCTTCTCTTCCCTCCCTTCCCTTCCTTTTTTCATTTTCCTTATAACTAATAATGCTGAACATATTTTTCAGTGCTATTTGCCATCTGCATATTTTGTTTGCTAAAATGTCTCTTTTTTTGCATTTTGTCTATTTTCTAAGTGGACAGTTTGAATTTTTACTGTTGAGTTGTAAGAGTTTTTTTGAGTATATTCTTAATAAAAGTTCTTTCCCAGATATCTGGTTTGCAATTTTTTTTTACAGTTTCTACCTTGTCTTTTCAACTCATTTATGAGTCTTTTACAAAAAAAAAGTGTTTAGTATTGATGAAACCCAATTTATCAATTTCTTCTTTTATGGATCATGCTTTTGGTATCAATCCTAAAGACACAGCCAATTTTTGGATAAGGTGTAAGTTGTAGGTCAAGGTTCATTTTCTTTCCTATGGATGTCCAATTACTTCTACACTATTTGTTAAAATGTCTTCCTCCCTTCAACTGCTTTTGCACCTTTGTCTAAATTAGTTGCATTTATTTGTGAAGGTCTAGTTCTGATTTCTTTTTCTTTTCTTTTTTTTTTTATACAGAGTCTTGTTCTGTCACTCAGCTTGGAGCACAGTGGCACGATCTCAGCTCACTATAACTTCCACCTCCTGGGTTCATGCGATTCTCCTGCCTTGACTTCTCAAATTCCTGGGATTACAGGTATGCACCACCACATCCAGCTAATTTTTGTATTTTTAGTAGAGATGGGGTTTCCCCATGTTGGCCAGGCTGATCTTGAACTCCTGACCTCAAGTGGTCCACTTGCCTTGGCCTCCCAAAGTGCTGGGATCCAGGTGTAAGTCACTGCACCCAGCCTAGTTCTGAATTCTCTCTTCTGTTCTATTGATCTATATACATCTATTCCCCTGCCAATATCATGATGCCTTGATTACTATAGCTACAAAGTAAGCTCAAAAGTCAAGTAGAGTGAGTCATCTCACTATATTCTTTGGTCAAAATCGTTTTAGCTACTCTAGAATGTGTATCTTTTCATATAAATTTTAGAATAAGCTTTTCTGTGTTTATGAAAAAAACTTGCTGTGATTTTGATAGGAATTTTATTAAACCTATAGATCAATTTGGGGAGAAATATAATCTTTTCTATTCAGAGTTTTCCAATCCATGAATGTAGTATGTCTCTCCACTTATTTAGATTTCCAGTTTCTATCTTCAGCATTTTGTAATTTTAATTCTCGTACATGTTTTGTTAAGGGTATATGTGGATGTTGTATTTTCTTTGAAGTAATTATAAATGGTATTATATTTTAAATTTTAGTTTTAGCATGTTCATTTTTAGTATAGAAATGTGGTTGGTTTTTGTGTGTTCATCTTAGATTCTATAATCCTAATAACCTCATTTATTAGTTCTTAAGTTTTCTGGGGGGATTGGGTCGGATAGGTTTTATGGGATGTTTTACACAGATAATCTAATGTGCAAATATAGATGATTTAATTTTTCCCTAATATGTGTCTTTTATTTCTTTTTTTGTCTTGTTCTTGCTAGAGCTTCCAGGCCTGTGTTGAATAGTAATGGTGAGAGTGCACATGCTTGCCTTGTTCCCAGTCTTCAGGGGAATATATTTAGCCTTTGATTATGAGATATAATATTATTTGTTTGCTTTTCTTTGTAGATGCCTTTTATTGTTGAGGTAATTATCCTCTATTTCTAATTTTCTGAGATGAAAGGGTATAATGAAAGGGTACTGAATTTTGTTAATTTTTTTCCACATCAATTCTATGAATACATAATTTTTCTTCTTTATCCTGTTTTTATGGTGCATCCAGCGGACTTTCAGAATTTGCTTTAGGGTCTTTGATGAAAGATGAAATCCAGATTCTCAGGTGATTGCTTCTATGTTAATAAATTCTCCCCTGTCCAATCTTACATTTGCTTCTCCCTATCCCAATCTCACCTGTTTAGGATGCATTCTGATACAGATTCTTCTGTTTCTCATTCAAACACATTAGCAAGATCCTGCAGTTTATTTTATTATTGCATGTAGTCTACATTTCCTAGAGCAAAACTGTATTTTCCTAATTGGTCTGTGCTAAGACCTAACCCTGATTATTGGCCTGGAGACAATGAAGGATAGGAGAAAGATTCTTGAAGTATATAAGCATTGTCTTGCAAGGCTCCCTCTTCAGGTGAAGATATTGCAAATTTCAAGGCACTGACAGACTGCTTTGCAGCAATTGAGAGGCGGTTAATTCTACTGGCCTGAGGAATTCAAGGGAATTTGGAGATTAAAGATTCCAGACATGTTCATCCAGTGTCCATATCTCAGGTTTTACGTCCCACCCTTTTTCTCTCAAGGCCCTAGTTTTTAAAGGTAACTTATTAAAGGTGAGCATTTGGGTTCATTAGCAGCTCTGTTACCCTTATGATAGAATCTCTGCCTGATTTTCAGTACTGTATGCTTTATAGCTACAGAAGAAAAGGGTATTACTAAAAGCTGTTATAAAAGCAATCCAGGTTTCACTGCATGACTTAAGCTAGCAGTTGACCTGAGTCTACCATTTTCCATCGTCAAGGCTACTAGCATTGCTAACAAAAGCCATCTATTGACACTAAAGCAACTCCATCTTGGCTGCTAATCTGCCAGGTTGACTTCTGTTTAACCCCAGTACCAGGAATGCCTCTAAGACTTTTATATTATCTACTCTTCCTTGTGTAAGAACATGTACTTACCATAATTCCTGCCCTTAGGTCAAAACAACCCTGATGTTGTTACACTTATTTAAATCCTGCTCTTCAGTAATTATCCTATACATCAATTTCCCTACAGTTTAGCTGGGTCTGAGGGGAATGATGTGGGGATCCACCGTCTTGTCTTGCCATCGCCCAAGACACAGACATGGTTTCTGTTGTAGGTCACTGCTAGATTTATCTTTTTTTTCCTGAGAAACTGCATATATCAGCATCTTTCTTTGGCTTCTCAGTTTTCTTGGACTTTTAGGAGTAGCTTTGCATAGACCTACTAACCACAGAACACCATCCTGCTCCACAATTCCTATACTTGTCATTGTGCCCATTTCATTCCATCACCACACCACCACATATCCCATGCTTTGCATCCCATTTATGCACAGGTGAAGGTCACAGAGATGGTGACGCTACTGCAGAACAGACATTATAAACAGCCTAGTTCTGGTGCCATTGTCTTAGCCTGGGTTCTTTAAAAAGGCAAGTGCTGGTGCTTTACTAATTTATCTGGAAGAGAAATATCAGAGAAGCAGGAATTTGTGAAGAGACTAATGGAACAGAGAAGAACACAGAATAACAGAGATGTGTCATTGTGGTGGCTATCACATGTGCTCAAGAACAACCCATGGCTCTAACTAAGGAGATTCTCCACTGAGAAGTATTATGAAGCTATTGCATCACAGGAAAATTAGTCCAGGGAAAAAAAGAAGGCCAATATATTCACTAAATTCCATTTTCCATTGGTCATAAGCTCATCCCAATTGGCAATAAATCCCTGTACTTCAGGGCGGTGCACACATGGACACGGAACAGGTCCTGTGGCACTGTATCTCTCAGGGGATGTTAGGAAACCCTGAGACTGGAGCTGAAAGGTGTCCAGCACAGGTATGAAGTCAGGTGGATTGGGTTGTGCCCATGTGATGTCAGTTGGATCACAGGCCTAGTTAGTTACTGCAGAGGCGACTGGGATGGAACAAGTAGCCAGGAGTTCCAGAGATAAGTGGAGCTGAGTAGATCTGAAGCAGCACCTTAGAGGTGTCCGCAACACTACCTCAGAAGATTGCTTTAAGAATGATACAAAATAAGGCTCATAATACTGTCAGTACTACCATAGGAAAACAGTAAATGATCAATACATAACAACTATTACTACTGTCATTAATGCTGGGGACATTATTGACATGTTTATACTATCCACTGGCATCTATGGCCACCCCATAAAAAGGCAAAAATTCATCAATATAATATACTATTCTATTACAGAAATGAATCATTGTGAATGCTTTATTTTCAACAGCTACATTTTTTATCTATGATCTTTTTAAAACTTGGTCTTGTATTCCATTCCATCTCTGATACATGTCATTACTTTCAGTTTTTTTTCATGGAGACCAAAATGTTGTTCTTCATATCCAATGAATGAATTCTTACCCTTAGATTTCAAATTTAATTTTATTCACTCTAAGATATTTAACATTTTTTGTTGTTATTTTTATTTTATTATTTTTTATTATACTATAAGTTCTGGAATACATGTGCAGAACGTGAAGGTTTGTTCCATAGGTATACATGTGCCATGATGTTTTGCTGCACCCATCAACCTGTCATTTACATTTGATATTTCTAATTCTATCCATCCCCTAGCCCTCCACCCCTCGACAGGCCCCAGTGTGTGATGTTTCCCTCCCTGTGTCCATGTGTTCTCTTTGTTCAGTTCCCACTTATGAGTGAGAACATGCAGTGTTTGGTTTTCTGTTCTTGTGTCAGTTTCCTGAGAATGATGGTTTCCAGCTTCATTCACGTCCCTTCAAAGGACATGAACTCAACCTTTTTTATGGCTGCATGGTATTTCATGGTGTATATGTGCCACATTTTCTTTATCCAGTCTAACATTGATGGGCATTTGGGTTGGTTCCAAGTCTTTGCTGTTGTGAATAGTGCTGCAATGAACATACATATGCATGTGTCTTTATGGTAGAATGATCTATAATCCTTTGAGTATATATCCAGTAATGAGATTGCTGGGTCAAATGGTATTTCTGGTTCTAGATCTTTGAGGAATTGCCACATTGTCTTCCACAATGGTTGAACTAATTTACACTCCCACTAACAGTGTAAAAGCATTCCTATTTCTTCACATCCTCTCCAGTATTTCTTGTTTCCTGACTTTTTAATGATCGCCATTTAACTGGCGTGAGATGGTATCTCATGGTGGTTTCAATTTGCATTTCTCTAATGACCTGTGGTGATGAGCTTTTGTAAACATGTTTTTTGGCCGCCTAAATGTCTTCTTTTGAAAAGTACCTGTTCATATCCTTTACCCACTTTCTGATGGGGTTGTTTGTTTCTTGTAAATTTGTGTATGTTCCTTGTAGATTCTGAATATTATCCCTTTGTCAGATGGATAGATTGCAAAAAAATTTCTCCCATTCTGTAGGTTGCCTGTTCACTCTGATAATTATTTGTTTTGCTATGCAGAAGATCTTAAGTTTAATTAGATCTCATTTGTCAATTTTGTCTTTTGTTGCTGTTGCTTTTGGTGTTTTAGACATGCAGTCTTCTCCCATGCCTATGTCCTGAATGGTATTGTCCAGGTTTTCTTCTAAGGTTTTTATGGTTTTAGATCTTACATTTAAGCCTTTAATTCATCTTGAGTTAATTTTTGTTAAGGTGTAAGGAAGGGGTCCAGTTTCAGTTTTCTGCATATGGCTAGCCAGTTTTTCCAACACCATTTATTAAACAGGGAATCCTTTCCCCATTGCTTGTTTTTGTCAGGTTTGTCAAAGATCAGATGGTTGTAGATGTGTGGCATTATTTCTGAGGCCTCTGTTCTGTTCCATTGGTCTATGTGTCTGTTTTGGTACCAGTACCATGCTGTTTTGGTTACTGTAGACTTGTAGTATAGTTTGAAGTCAGGTAGCGTGATGCCTACAGCTTTGTTCTTTTTGCTTAGGATTGTCTCAGCTATATGGGCTCTTTTTCAGTTCCATATAAAATTTAAAGTAGTTTTTTCTAATTCTGTGAAGAAAGTCAACAGCAGGTTGATGGGGATAGCATTGAATCTATAAATTACTTTGGGCGGTATGGCCATTTTCACAATATTGATTCTTCCTACCCATGAGCAATGAATGTTTTTCCATCTGTTTATGTCCTCTTTTAGTTCCTTGAGCAGTGGTTTGTATTTCTCCTTGAAGAGGTCCTTCACATGCCTTGTAAGTTGTAGTCCTAGGTATTTTATTCTCTTTGTAGCAATTGTGAATGTGAGTTCACTCATTATTTGGCTCTCTGTTTGTCTGTTGTTGTTGTATAGGAATGTTTGTGATTTTTGCACATTGATTTTGTATCCTGAGACTTTGCTGAAGCTGCTTATCAGCTTAAGGAGATTCTGGGCTGAGACGATGGGGTTTTCTTATTCATACATGCAAACATGTGAGAAATGTCTGGAATATAGTAATCACTTAATAGAACCACTGTCCATTTTTCTCCTTATCTTTGTGTACCTCCTTTTATTACTGCTACTATCACTGCTACCAACCTACTGCCAGTACTATTGCCACTACACCGACCTCACCATCATGGTGCCCTTTACATACAAACAAATATCCTTTAGTATTAGATTTTGCCCTCATCACTTTCTTTTTCTACTCCCTGTGGACAAATATGCTGGCTATACTTTGGAAGTATTTCATCTGGAAAGACTTCCAGACAAAAATGCTGTTTGAAAAAGGCATATAATGGGAAAGGCATAAACAACAACTGTAACTATTGTAACTACTAGGAGCTCACCTCACTTTGCTGAGCACTAAAAGGCACTGTGGTGAGCACTTTACATGTTTCATGCCATTTAATCCTCATAATAACACCATGGTGTAGGAATTATTATATCAATTTTGCAAATAAGTAAACAAAGCCTTAGAAATATTAAATAACATTCTCAGTGATTCCCAGACTAAAAGAGGCAGAGTAACAATTTGAACCCATTGGTGTCTGGTTCCAAAATTACGGTGCTTAGCCATGAGGTTGTACTACTGGCCTGCAAGTATTTATTCCAGAAATACCTTTCCTCCTTTGCAAACTCCCACAATCACCATCCACTTTGGTCAGTCACACCTTCTCTTTTCTGGACAAGTTTTCACCAAATCCATCTGGGTGATATCCTCCCTTATTAGTTCTGTAGAGCAGCAGTCCCCAGCATTTTGGGACCAGGACCCGTTTTGTGGAAGATAGTTTGACAATTATCCAGGAACCACGGTTGGGGTTCAGGGGAGTGGTTTCTAAATGAAACTGTTCCACCTCAGATCATCAGGCATGAGGCATTAGATTCTCCCCAGAAACGTGCAACCTTGATCCTTTGCATATGCAGTTCACAATATGGTTTGCGCTCCTGTGAGAATCTAATGCGCTGCGGATCTGACAGGAGTGGAGCTCAGGTGGTCATGCTCACTGGCCCACTGCTCACCTCCTGCTGCATGGCCTGATTCCTAACAGGGCACAGACCAATTCTGCTCTAGATAACAAATATCACAAACTAGGTAGCTTAGAAAAACAAAAATGTGTTATAGTTCTGGAGGCCATAAGTCAACTCATACCATCTCCCAGCACTCTGTGTTTAATAGCCTCAACTATTTAAAACACAGTATGTGTTTAATAGCCTAACATACTCGACTTATTTAATAGCCTAAGGTGTCAGCAGGGCTGTGCTCCTTCTGGAAACTGTAGGGTAGAATCCTTCCTTGCCCTTTGATGTTTACTGGAAATCCCTGGCATTGCTGAGCTTACAGATCCGTCACTCTAATCTCTCCGTCCATCGTCACATGACTGTCTTCTTTCTGTGTTTGTCTTTGTTTCTTCTCTTCTAAGGACATTAGTTATATTTAATCAAGAGCCTGCTTTTACTCCAGTATGACCTCATCTTAACTAACATCTTAAATAACATCTCAATTACATCTACCAAGACCCTGTTTTCAAATAAACACACATTCACAGAGAGCAGGAATCAGGGCTTTTCAACATATCTTTTGGAGGACCACAGTTCAACTCATTCCATCTCCCAAAACTCTGTCTCTCTCTCTCTCTCTCTGTGTGTGTGTGTGTGTGTGTGTCTGTCTGTCTCTCTCTGTCTCTCTCTCTCTCCTCTCTGTGTGTATGTGTGTCTGTCTCTCTGTCTCTCACAGACACATACACACTCGCCCTATTTAATACCTTGAGGCCACAACCCACAGCATTGCTGTCATCTTCTTTGGTCATATTCCAACACTGGTGTAGACAAATGTGATGAGCAGTTATAAGTCTTGGCCTGTGCCTTAAGTTTGTTTGTTTGTTTTTTTGAGAGGGAGTTTGCTCTTGTGGCCCAGGCTGGAGTGCAATGGTGCAATCTTGGCTCGCTGCAACCTCTGCCTCCTGGGTTCAAGTGATTCTCCTGCCTCAGCCTCCCAAGTAGCCAGGACTACAGCCAATTGCCACAACACCTGGCTAATTTTTTTTTTTAATGTTTTAGTAGAGACAAAGTTTCACCATGTTGGTCAAGCCAGTCTCCAGCTCCTGACCTCAGGAGATTCACCCACCTCAACCTCCCAAAGTACCATGTCTTAAGTTTTAGGCTTAGGAGATCTGAGATCTGGTCCTAACTCAGCTAATCCCTGTGTATGGGATCTTAAATTATTTCCTAACCTGCTCTGAGGCTTCATTTATATAATGTAAGATGAATGTGATAATGCCTTTCTTACACAACGACTGTGAAGACTTAATGGCCTAAGAAAAAATACTTAGGTAAAGAACTACATTTATAGTTCTGTTATCTAAGAAGTATTTTCAAAGATAAGATGACATGATTGTCATTTACAGCCACTTATCTCTTCTGGTCACTGACCTCAGAGAAGGGGTCAGTTTCCCAGTCGTACCGAATCTTCTCTCTGCCTCCTGAGGGATTTTCGTTTTTGTGTTTTTCACTATACCTTTCCATTTTAGTATCTCCAGATTTTTCCCCTCAACTGAATTGCTTTCAAATAAGTTATTTTTTCTCATCCTGACATGATTTTTAAATGACCCTACTCACCATTTTTATGTCACCTTCTCTTCACAGCCAAACTTCCAGATGAATGTTCTACAACTGTGCTTCTATTTCCTTCTAACCCATCCTCCTGATATTTCTTTGGTGTCGATGTCACCTGTCAACTGAACTGCCTTTCTGAAAGTCACGATGGCATTAAAGAATCTTGGCACTGAAAGGAAATAGCCGGGTGCAAACGTGTCTTTTCTTGGCCTGCAGGCCTCCTTACTATTCTGCAGTGTATCCCAGCTGGCCACCCGCCTTCTTCACTTTCTCTTTCTCTTGACTCCTCTGATATGATAGAAAGCTCTCTTGGTCCTTTTACCTTTGTGAATAAGACCTCGCCATTCTCTTTGCTACTACACATTTTTCCCTCTGTCCTATAGGTGGGTGTTCCCCAGTTCTCAGGCTTTTATAATGTGTCCTTTCTTTAATTCCTCTGGAAGACCTCATTCTTTTTATGGCTTTAACTGACACCTCTTATCCATCTTTGTGCCTTATCTTCTTACTGTGTCCTTATCCCATATTTCTGGCTGAAAACACAAACTACTCACCAGGACTTGAAATATTTGCTTGTGGCACTTACTACCACCTCAGACTCAACAGGTCTAAAGCATGAACAACGAACTTACTTTGTGCTTCTCTCCCTTTCCTTCCCCAAAGCAGTGTCCTTTAGGAAAATCTCCATTGCTGTAAATGTTCTGTTTTTGTTTGTTTTAAAAATCTGGAATCATCTTCAAACCCTTTGAAGGTGATTCATAGTCTCCATATTCTGGGAGGTGGAGAAGAGGATCAAGTGTTACGAGGAGCAAGAGTTGGGATTTTGCTTTTCTCTAACTATATCACAAAGATCAGAGACACCTCGTCTCCTCCCAGTCCACGAACTGAATTCACCAAAACCAGAACCACACTGCTGATCTCCTGGGTGCTCGTCTTTCTTCTTGGCTCCAATTAATCTTAAAAGCACAGTGCACTGCTTCAATAGCTCCTGATAATGTGCAGTTTTCATCAATGTGGTGATCCTGACCAACTTCTTAAGTTTTCATGACTTTCTAAATATGAACATTTTGCCAGAAATGATTCTCTTTAATCTCTCCTACACACATTTTTACCCCCATTCCTAACAGTAAGAAGGGATGTCTTACAATGTTTTGCAGAGAAGAATACCAAGACCATGTCAGAAACTGGTAGTGAACCCTATAAATCCCTGTTTACTGATGTGACCCAACTCACCTAATTCTGGCAACCTATTTACTTTAAATATCCCCAGTTTTAAAATTAAATGAGTAAAAGTTAAGAATATCTCCTAAATCATCTAATCCATAAAAACTTCTTCAACCTCTGCTGAGTACAAGTACTTAGGTCATTACTGTGGGGAGATTAAAGTATAAGGCAGTTCTTCAGTCAATTACCTCGCAAATAAATGTCACTTATTTACTGGTACACAAAATATTATATTATGCTGTCCCATAATTCTTTCTTTAGATTTATATTGGTGGTCAACTACCATATTTTTAAAAAACATGGTTATCTGACTACTCTATATAAATTACACAGAGACACAAGAAACTAAATTCTCTAAACCAACATTTATTTGCACATTTCTACTAAGAGGGCAGGAACTCTGTTAGAAACTTTAATGCATTTAATCAGGCAATTTCCATAAGAACATAGTAGATATTTTTAACCTCTACTTTAAGGAGAGGAAAATAAGGCAAAGACAATAAAAGTCCCAAAGAATTACTTGGTTTAAGAAATCAACAAAAATTTATTGTTTTCTGTGGTGAGTGTTGGGCTACCTGGAGGACTAAAATAAACCTAGACCTTGCCCTGGTAGGATTTAGAAATTAACTTTGATAATAGAATCATGTGAACGAGATCATCCAGACTTTAGAGTCTCAACTCTTACTCTAAGTAGCACTTTATCCTCTTCCACTCCTTCCTATCCTCTGGAATATGGAAACTATCCCTTTTGAGATCTGGAGAATGTGCTTCTCTGACCTGGATGCTTTTGTGAGCAAGCTTTTGTGTAAATCTGTAACACATTAACAGTCAAGGTTCATTGTGACCATGCTATGTAGGTTCAGTCTCTGTCCGGCCACCCAATTCCTACCCATCAGTCTAAAAAACAGTCCCCAACCTTTTTGGCACCAGGGACTGGTTTCATGGAAGACAGCTTTTCCACAGATGGTAGAGTGGAGGGAATGGTTTTGGGATGAAATTGTTCCACCTCAGATCATCAGGCATTAGATTCTCACAAGGAGTGTTCAACCTAGATCCCTCACGTGCACAATTCACAAGAGGGCTCGCACTCCTATGAGACTCCAATGCCACTGCTGATCTCACAGGAGGCAGAGCTCAGGTGATAAGGTTCGCTCACTTCCCACTCATCTTCTGCTCTGTGGCCTGCTTTTTAACAGGCCATGGACCAGACCAGTGCCAGTCCATGGCCCAGGGGTTGGGGACCCCCGGTCTAAAGCATCAGGCTTCCCAGGCCATGAGCCAACTCAGACCAGAGCAGCTGCCAGGTAAGACAGTGACCTAGACTCAGTTTCACAGTCCTAAGTCTGGTCTCTATTCACTTCCAGTCAGGCTTCAGGGCCATTTCCAGTCAGGGTTCAGGGCCAATTCCAGGTGGAAAAAGAAGTAATGTTTCTCCCTAGCTCTTATAGCAGGTGCAAAGTTCATAGGATTTGGATTGATGATGTTCATATCTCTAGTAAGATTATTAGTTTTCTCTGAAACTGGAGCTCAGTCCTGCATGCATTGTAGTTTGACTAGCCCTGAATTCTCTGCCTGTTTGTTATAAGAACTCTCTCTAGGTTGTTATTTCCTGCCCTATAACTGACTCTGAGCTTATTTCAGTATTAACAGGTCTTAGAACAATGATGTTGCCACCCACAAGAGATGAGAGCCAGGTGAGGACTCCAGGGCATCTGTGTGTTGGCCTGAGAGGGATGAAGGGCAAAAGCGTTAGGATAACAGCTTTTAGTGCTGTCCTCTTTGGAAGACAGCAAAGGAAAAGATGGAGTTTCTGCTTTGGAAGACAGGAAAAGAATGTTCCAGAAAACATATATGACTCTTCTTACAAAAGGACAACAGAAGAGAATGTGATAGAAGCACTTTTTTCAGAATGTCTCTTCTGGCTCAGAAATGTTATTAAGAATATTTCTTCATTGAGTTTAGATGTATACTTTTTAAAATATAATTAGGAAAATGAGAATGAAGAACCGTGCTGTGTACTGGGAATAGCACAGCGTAGCTCCATAGCATTGCACCCAAGGCCCTTTGGACTGACCCCTGCTGACTTCTCCATCCACATCCACTGAGGTCCCTCCACCCTCACAAGACAGGTGTGACCCATCATTACCCCCATCACCCTGAAGCTCTCATGTGTTCACGGAAGTTTCATGACTCCTTGCACACACTCCCTCTTCTTCCCAGAATATCTTCCTTCCTTCTCTAATCTCCCACCTGCTACCTGCTCCCCATTTCCACTGGCTTGACCCACCTTCTTCCTCTTGGACATTTCTCACTCATTCTTTAAATTCTGCCCATAAATATCCCCCCCCCCGTAAAGCCTTTTCTTTCCTGCTCCCCTCCAATGAAAAAAAAAAATCTCTCCTTTAATATGGACTTTGGCATATGTATGTAACTGCAAATATTGTACTCACATTAGGTTTACTTCTTTACCTGCCATGCATACTCTTAGAATGCCTTGTAAGCAGCAGTTGTGTTCATTCATTTTTTTACTGTAACATAGTGCAGTATAACGTGGGGGATTGCAGGTCTGAATGGGTCTGCATGCTGCACATTTCCAGCAGTGCATGGAAGAGTGGCTGTGAGGCAAAATGCAAGGCAGGGGGATCTGTGTGCACTGCAGATCTATTGTACTCTATGAACCTACCTGTCAGAGGCTGTAGGAGCCAACTATCCACCTAAGCACATACCAGAATCACTGCTGTCCATTTAGCTAATTTCACGTCTTTGGGGTCAATTATTAAGGGAAACACAGGACATCCTGATTCAAGAGGCTTGTGATAGAGCTGGGGCATCAAAACTGTTTTTCTGTTTTTTTTTTTTTTTTTAATTTAAGAACTCGATTGGTGATTTTAATGCCAAAGCAAAGTTGAGAATTCTATTAGTCATTTTAAAGAAGCAAGTTATCAAGCCCTTTTTTCTTTGTATATTCTTCTAAATTAAATTGTAGTCCATGGCTTGACTGAATTATTCTTAACACCATATTGGGGTATCAAAATTAGGGAGACAGTATAATGTTTTATACCCCCACAAACATGACTTAGTTTGCTATAAAAAAAGAAGGCATTCAGGTTCAATTATTTTTGAAACTAAGTAAAGTGTGTACAGGAAAATATTAAAAATTAAAAGTAAGTGGACAAATTGTCATTCTAGGCTAGGATGGGTATCAGGAGATCTTTCGTCTTGCCTCTGTCACTAATCAGTTACTTGCCTTTACACATTACAACCAAAACCATTTAATCTGACATACTTTAAAGTTTACAAAGTGTGTTCTTAAATGTTGATTGATCTCAAAGGTGAGATTGGCATTTTTCTCTGCTTTTCACGGTTGAAGAAACCAAATCTTAGAGTGCACCTTGAACATGAGTATAGCCAGTTAAAATGAATTAATGTACACAGTAGATATGAAGTGGGTTCTAAACCCAAAAGTTGACTTGTGTGTTTTTTATAACCCCTTCCAAATTTAATGACAGGTGTTACTGTGTCAGTTTAAGAAGATTCACTCACAACACTCGTCACATCATATATCAAACTGTAACTTTCTTTTTGCTATTGCATTTACAATGGTATTTCAAGTATCTTAGAATTTGGGACCGAGCCCTCTAAAATCCTAGGAAACTAAGATTATTCCATAATTGCTGATTCATAGAGGTATCATAGTCTTAAATATTCAGCTGCAATTAAATAAAACAGAGGGGAGCTGGGATAGCTCCTTACACAGGGCCAAGAAGAACAAAGAAAGCCTGTTGGAACATAGGGAATATATTTGTCCATCAAGGAGAATTGTTTTTACTTTTAAATAAAAAAATAAATTATAAGGCCAGGAGAGAGACATATCTCCAGAAAGAACCATGGTCACATCCGTAGACCCGGATCTTACTACTCTAGGTTAGCTTATATCTGAACCTTTCCAGTAGCCTTCTGACTGTTCTCCCATCTTTCATCCCCCTCCGAGTTCTATCCTTTTATTATACCAGAGTGATCTTTTAAAAATTCAGCTCTGCTAAAACATTTCTGATGGTTCCCCACTACCAACAGGAAGAAGACTGAGTTCCTTGGCATATTGTATGTGACATTTCTTTATTTAGCTGGTCTTGATGTTCATTCTTTTCCACCACTTCACTTGACTCTCATATTCTAGACATACTGAATGCCCTCAGCTCCAATAAACGGGGTAAGAAATATCTACATATTTATACATCATCTTCCCTCTGTATCTAGGAACCTTCCTTGGTCCATCTGCTTTGCAAACAATAACCAATCCCTTGAGACTTGGCTCATGTGCTACTTCCTCTGGGACTGTTGGCAAAGCAAAGCACTTTCTCCTCTGTGTACCTACAAGGCCTCCTAGTGAACAATTTCCCCTCCAATGCTGAGAGCTGCTTGAGGTGAGGTCTGGGTCTTGCTCCATTTTGTTCTTACCAGCACCGTGCACTGTGTCCAGTCCATACCTGAAGCACGGTCACACGTGTTGAGTGAGTTTATGAATGTTTCCGAGACAAAAGCTAAACTTTAAGAGCAAGGACAACACTAAGGCAAAGAAAGCACACCAGAGATGGAAAAACAATTTTTCCTCTGCACTGGCCCTGCACAAGCTTCAGTACAGAGAGAACTCTGAACTCAAGGATTCTGAGAAATGGGGTTAATTAATCAAAGAAACACTGGAGACTGAGACGACTTTAGGTCATTTAGTCCTGCCAGGACTATAATATTCCCCACAGTATATTTCCTAGTGTATTATCCTGTCATACTTTAAATATTCTCAGTAATGGGGCCTTTCAGAGGTGCTGATTAATGGGGTTTAGAGAAAAATGGCAAGAAGAACACTGCATGTCAAGGAGCAGAGGAAGAGAGAGTGATGGGCAATTTCACGTCTTTGGACCTAGAAGGTGAAAGGGTCGTTCTTCCTACAGACTGTGTGTTGCAGACAGGCAAGAAAATGTCTGGTCGTGTTGTAGCTAACTGACAGATCAGGAAGCCCCTGCTCGAATAGTCAAAAGGAATAGCTTTGAGCCAAACCCCCAAGAAGGTTATATTCCAGAGACTGTGTGCTTGTCTTTCCCTCTCTCACTCATTGAAGAAGAGCTAAGAATCTAATTAGTCCTGAGAAAGGAAGACTGATGTGGTTTTTGTTGTTGCTGCTTGTTCTTTTTTTTTTTTTTTTAACAAAACCTTCCCACTTTTGAACTTCTTTGAGGCATACTGACCAAGGCAGCCAAATCTCTCACTTCAAGATGCAGTGAACCCAGGGATGGATTAATGTGATGTTTTAATGGGATTTTTAAAAAATCTGGAACCAAATGTTTCCATTCCAAATATTTTTGTGTTAGAGGTAATTATTTATCCTATTAAAAAGCTAATGATCCGACAGAGCTTTTATCGGCCAAATGGCATGTGAAACTCATACGAAGGAAACTCAAAGCCATATCCAGAACTGCCTGTTTCCTCAGAAGTTTTTCAGTCTTTCCTGGATGGCCTGAATTTGCAACATTACACTGGAAACTTGTGGTCTACCAAAACAATATAGATGAACGGGCTCTTAAATGTTGTTTTTTTAAGTCAAACAGAACTATGTGTCTCTAGAAAATAACCCAAGATGATTGGAAGTTCCCCAACTTGACACATTCTTCCCTTAATTCCAAGGACTGCCTGCATTTCTCAACCCCTACCCTCCTGAATGAAGGCAATGTCACCAGAATGTTCCAGCTAATAAAGTAGTACTAACACTAATGGCTACTCACAAGTTAGGACACAGGGCTAGTATATCAAATCATGTGTTTCAGAGGACATGGATGTAAAGGAATGGGACAAATACCAGACAGCTTGATAGGAGAAAAAGAATCTTGGTTATGGAATGGCTCAGCATATATATATATATATATGTGTGTGTGTGTGTGTGTGTGTGTGTGTGTGTGTGTGTGT